>JAJOOE010002245.1:0-23015 GCA_036250405.1 Solanum raphanifolium
CTTCTTCTTATTCATTTTAAATTGTCGGAGTTACACAATTAAAACGAAATTACATATAAACCCCTCATAGAACCTCATTATAAAGTCAACACAAAGTCATAGGCTCTTGCTTAACCTATCATTTTTTCCGAGTCGTTACAAGACATTAACCAAAATTCACACTTGCTAAACTTTGCAAAAAGTTGTTGGTCCACATGTTCACTCTTATTCCTTGAATAGATCAAAATATCATCAATAAACACAATCACAAATACGTCTAGGTATTGCCTAAACACTTTATTCATCAAATTTGTAAATGCCAGCGGAGCATTTATCAACCCAAATGACATAACCACAAATACATAGTGACCATACCGGGTTCTAAAGGTCATCTTTGGAATATCAACCCCTCTCACCCTCAATTGGTGATAACCCGAACGAAGGTCAATCTTCGAAAAATAGCTAGCCCTTTGAAGTTGGTCAAACAAATCATCAATTCTCGGAAGGGGATATTTTTCTTGATGGTCACTTTATTCAATTGACGATAATCGATGCACATTCTAAGAGACCCATCCTTCTTTCTAACAAACAACATCGGAGTACCCCATGGAGAGATACTCAGCCTGATGAAGCCCTTAACTTATAAATCCTTTTGTTGTGCTTTCAACTCGGCCAGAGCAATTCTATAAGGAGGAATAGAGATAGGTTGCGTATCTAGTAAAAGATCAATACCAAAATCTATTTCTCGCTCTGGAGGAATATCGGGCAAATCATCAAGGAAAACTTCTGGAAACTCATTCACTACCGGAATCGACTCTAAAGAAAGGGTTTTGGACTCAACATCCATCACCCTAACAAGATGGTAAATGCACCCTTTGGAGATCATTTTCCTATCTTTAAGGAAAGAAACAAATTGACCTCTAGGTATTAAATTTCCCCCCTTCCATTCTAAAATAGGCTCATTTTGATATTGGAATTTAACCACTCAAGTCCTATAATCTATAGAGGCATAATATGCATGCAACCAATCCATACCTGTTGACACCCAATTTTGACCCTCCCCGATAGGAATTAATTTTCGAGCTTCTTAAATTCCCAGCGTTATGAATTAATTAGCTTTATAAAATTCAAAATATTTTTGAAGTTATTTTAAATAATTTTGTCATTTTTTATAATTTTTTGAATAATATATGTGTTTTATATAATTACGTATATATCAATTTGTATATTCTATGAATATTTGAAAATAGTCGCAAAAAGATTTTGTTTTAATTAAATATTTGGTTAATTAATTTTGGTTACATAATAGTTTATATTTCTAATTATTTAGTTTATAATTAAGTTAATTATTTTATTTCGTTAAAATTAAGAAGCTCGCTAATTAATTTTTATTGATTCACCTTATTTAATTTTTAGCCGAATTACCAACTAAATTCATTTCAGCTAAAATGTTAATTCGGTTTGGCTATGTTTGAAATTCGTACTTAATTGCAAGACCAAAGAGTTGGCCCTTTTATTTTTCAAATTCCTGCAGCCCATTTCAATAAATCAACAGCAACATACCAACAATGCAAGCAATTTCCAGTAGCCCAACAAATTTCCCAGCCCATCCTCTCACTCCCTCTTTGTTTTCCAACTCTCAGTCGACCCAAACCAGGCCCAATCCCCAACCTAGCCCAAATCCTTTCTAATCAGTAAAAAGAAGACCCAGAAACATCTTCAACAGCAACAATACAGCGTCTCTTCACGGCGTCAGTTTCGGTGTTCCAGTCCAATCGCGCGTACCAGCAATTCCAATCCAACTGCTGTGTCGTCTTCCTCCCGTCCCTCTCAAATTGTACGTTTCCAGCAATAAGCAAGCATGAGTCCGTCCCCATTCCTCTTCCGGAATGGGGTGAAATCTTCAGAAAAATGGTGTCTCCCCTAAGTGGTGAAAGGATTCGAAATTCAAATTGATGGGCCCTATTTTGTCCAAAATTTCCATTCGTTTCCCCCCATTTTGAGAACCCTAATTTTCCTTCTATATATGTTGCATAATATTCACTGTTAAGAGGGATTTTTTTTGTTGGGAAAATTGAGAGTCAAAAAGGGCATTTCTTAAGTGAACAAAAATTTTGATTTCTTCTTAACGTTTTCTTTTTGGTCGCTGAAAATTTTTCCAGGATCCTCGGAGTTCTCCGGAGTCGCCGATGAAGTCTCGCTATCCTCTGCTCGTTGTTGTCCTGTTTGCTGCACTCAGAAAGGTAAACCTTATTTCTATTCTTGTCATTTATTTCTTAAGTTGTAGGTTGTTCGATGCTTGAAAGTTATAAGCTATGTGAATGTTGACATTTGAAAATAATCTTGACTTGCTCTTAAGTTCGAAATCAATGGTGTTTCTTTGCTTTGTCTATCTAAATTTTCTAGTTCGTTTGGTTAGAAGTTTGGCTGACTAAATGTTGATTCTGAGTTGTTTGCCTCTCTATTTCCTTATCCTCTTGTTGTTAATCTTGTTGGCTGGTTGTAGGTTAGTGTGATTGTGAATTGTCCAAATCTATAATGCTGGTTCTTATAGTTTGCTAGGCAATGGTTGTTTCATTCGTTTAGCTAGCATGAATCGTGTAGGTTGAATAGTTTTATTTCTTCTCTTGTATAGTGCTTGTTCCATCCGTGTTCAATGATATAAAAATATGGTTCATATATCATTTATTTACCATTTTAAAACCTCATTTGTCATAGTATTAATCGTATAGTCTTCGTTACCCCTCATGTTGAGTCGATTATCTTAAGCTCGTCTTAGTTTAACTGAGTCAAAAATGAGTTGATAAACTGTTGAAAATGTTAATTTAGGTCAGTTTGATTTGTGCCATTTCTTGCTATTCTAAGTAAATTTGGTTGTTCATATTCCTTCCCTATTATCATTTTTGAACCATGCCCGCTAAAGGTGTGAATTATGTAATAGTTCTCATCGCTGTTTTTTTTTAATCTTAAGCATTTAGCTTATGTTCCAATATGATCATTTATTGTTGCCTACCATGTGAGTTCAAGTAGTCCATTAGCTTTGGTCAATTTTTAGCATGTTAGGTTGTAGGCAAAGATGTGTTGTCCAATACATTTCCAGTAGCACTTTATAAATGCCTTTGTTATTTGCTTACCATCAAAGTTGGTTTGTTAATCCTTGTCCTGGTTAAGTTAGTTCATTTTTGTCCTAAAATTTATCTGTTACTTTGGGTCTAATGGGTGGGTTTGGTTGCATCTTAATTTCGAATTTCTTAAGTGACTTTCATTTCAATTGAGTTGTCTCATTTATTTTATCTGATTCATATGCTAATTTTGCCTTCTTTCTTTTTGTTGTATGAACCTTTCCCGAGTTTGGGGGAGACTCTTTCTCTCTTGCATTCTCAAGATGAGCCATAGAGGCTCAATCTCTCTCCGTTGAGTCAGCCTTAAGTGAATTTCGAATTAAGAATAGGTTTACAGGGATCGGGGACTGGCTGCAGGTCTCAAAAAGCCCAAAAAGGGACTGCGTACCTTCTGTATACAGCAGTATACGCTAGTATACATGGCAAAATACAATATACAGGTGCAGGAAAGGGGAAATACAGGTCAAAAGGACGGAATACAAAGTGCAAACAAAAATACAGGTTTTGGAAACCCTAAAATGGGTTGGATACAACTCGTATACATCGGTATACACAAAAAGTATACACAGATTTTCAAAAGGAAATAGGCCCAAAGGCCTTGATAATTTCCAGGAAGTTAGGTGGTGTAGAAATGGGCCAAAGCCCAGTGAGAAATCAAAAATAAAATTAAAGAAGAGCAAATGGGCAAAAAGGGCAACTTAATTGGGTTTGGGCCAAAGTCCAAGTCCAATTATTTCTCTTCCTTTTATTATCATTTTATTGTATTGATTGGCTAACTTTGTTTATTTTATGGTTCAATTTAATTAAATTCCCGAAGATAGCCATTTCTCCTTTTTATATCTATATATATATATATATATGAATTAATCTATTTCATATTTAGCTCTGTTTTTCTTATTAGTCTCGTCACTTGAAATTACTTCCCTTTAGGATGAACCCTCTTTAGTTTATTTCCCTTTAAAAATAAAAAATAATAATGATAATAATAAAATAATACTAGATTTTTTTTATATATTTATGTTCCATGCTTAGTTTTATTTTTATTAGTCCCGTCAACACTTGAGGTTTTCCCTTTAAAAGTTTTCTTTTAGTTATTCCCCTTGATAATAGTAATAATAATAATAAATAAATAAGTGAATTTCTCTTTACTTAGTTAACATTTTCTCAAAAATTAGTCAAAGTCAATTTTAGTCAAATCGCCGATCAACCGCAAGTTAGCGGACATTGCGAGGGCCTAACACCTTCTCGAAATGTACATTGAACTTGAACCCTTATTTTTAATCGATTTTATCTGTTTGAGTCTTTTGAAAAACCTTGAGTTTTTTCTTGATTTTTTACTAAAAATTAAGTGGCGACTCTGTTCTTTTAGAAATTCGATTTCACTTAAACCATAAGTTTGATCGATTTTTCGAAACTTAGTCATTTTTCTTTTATTATATATTTTTGAGTAAAACAGAAATGGCGACTCTACTGGGGACATAATTAAGTTCTAACCATAAGATTTGATTTATTTGACTAATTGTATTAATTGCTGAAATTATTTATCTGCTCTCAACGTGTTTAATTTGTTATAACTGTCATTGCATTCATGTCATCTTTCTATTATATTTATAGTATATTAAGGACGGTTTCTGCATAATCGCAGCCGGACTTCTTATACTCAACCCTTTTTCGGAAGGATCGGCGATTTATTGGTACGTCATGCGTCCAGTGGTGGTCGTGAATTCTAGCCTAAGTTGTCCACTTGGGTTCCCGGTCTTTCAAAGCCACTCTTACTCAACTAGCGTAGAGCGAAACCAAATCTCATATTTTAGCGCATTTTGAACTAGGTCGACTCAACACCCAAGGCGTGTTGGGCCCATTAGAAGCCTACATTGTGTCTATTTGGCCCATTTGCCAATAAAAAGACAATCATGCTTATGTGTTTAATTGAAGGATGTATATGTCGATTTAAACAAATGAATTATCTATGGGGGTGGGGGTTAACTTACCTTTGTTTATTTTTCTTGTAGGATAAATCCGACATATGAGCCGTTGAGAACCCGAATGGTCACTATACCCGATCCTTACCTCCAAGTTTGGTGGAAATTCATGAACAAGGAAGATAAGAAGAAAGTTCAAAAACACATAGGCCATCTCCCGTCACTGATGGAAATGGTGGCTTACCCCGACTTGATTGGAACAATGGTGAAGTTTTGGGATAGCGACAACATGTTATTTCGGTTTGGGGAAGTAGAGTTCACTCCGACTATAGATGAAGTTCTTGCGAGTTACGAGAATGTTGGCATGTGCAACAAGAGGAAACACCAACCCGATACTGAGCTTCTCTTTCCAAACGTCTGGAATTTTGCCTAAATCAAAGAAAAATTGTCACTCGTCAAAGCTGAATGGATGGATAGGCTGCCCGAGTCAAATATTCCACTTCGGAAGTTGTATTATCGATTTGGACGCACAAGAGCTTATGGGAAGTTCAAAGAGGAGTTTGTTTCGGAAGAAAAATGGAAGGAAACACGCCCCCTAGCTTTTGCAATATGCCTACTTGGGACAACGGTGTTTCCTCAAGGACCAAACTACACCATTCATCCAAGCGTAGTAATGGTCACTCATGCTATTTTTAATGGAGTAGGCTATGGATCTGCAAGAAAGTACTACAATTTGGCTCCTATGATCCTTGCTGACATTTACAGGGGGTTGGATAGGTGTAAAAATGGCACTCTGTTCCATCTATTGCTTGGAACCCCTATGATGACTGGTATATAGTATAAGATGCAGACTAAATTCTATAAGCTTAATCCTTTAGTGTTCTGTGGTTTTGAGAGGGAGGATGGTTACGTGTTCATCTTGGATTGAGATGAGACATTTCACAAATTGGGAATTGTGTAATAGCATGGGTTATGTTTTTGAATTTTAAGCTTTAGGGTGAGGCAATGTAGTGGTGAATGGCTTAAGTGGAATGTCGTTATTTGGTCTTGCCTCCATTGACTTGGGCACAACTCATGCCTTGTTTTTTGGAGAAGTATGTGGCTCATACCAGAGGGATAAGAAGAAGGAGTTTATGGATCTTTAGCACGATAACATTGTTATGGTTGTTTAGGAGGCTAAGTTTAATGACTTTAGTCGATATTCTATGCAGTCTGTGAGTACTGATGAGGAAAGGGTACGATTGTTCGTTAAATGATTGAATTCTAAATATCGAAGGTTTTGTCAGTGCATATGACCTCAGCAACAAAGGGTTTAAATGAGGTGACAGACTTTATGAAGAAGGTGGAGTGAGTTTTAAAGGTGAGGCAAGCCAAGGTGCTGACGAAGAGGACCAAGAATGTGGGTAATTTAAGTTGTTCACATTCAAGAGGTTTAAGCTACTAGTTATTTTTGCATCCTCCCATTGAACCTGCTATTACCACTCCATTTAAAAGCCGGAAGGAATATTGTAGAACATCCTAAAGAAGGTGGACAAATTTATCTTTCCCACCGATATTGTGGTGCTTGATTGTGAGATCAATGCGGAGATTCCTATTATTCTTGGTAGGCCATTCTTGGCTATAGAGAAAGCACTGGTTGATGTTGAAATGGGTTAAATGAATGTTTGGGTAAACAATGAGGAAATTACTTTCTATAAATGCAAGTCCATGAAACATCCCAATGACATGCATGTTGTGTCGTATATGGATGTGATGGATGAAGCGATGACTAGTCTATGTGAAGCTTCTTGTAGAGGTGAATCGTTAGTGGCTATTTTACTCAACTATGATAGTGAGGAAATAAGTGATTATGATGAAGTGGTTGCAACTCTTCCGGGTTCGGGTTCATTCACATCCAAATCTAAAAAGTCAGATATTGATTTGAAGAATCGAGAAAATTATCATTCTAAACCATCCATGAGGAGCCATCAAAAGTTGAGTTGAAAGTGTTGCAGGCGCATCTCTGATATGCATTCTTGGGGGCTGATAACACATTGTCAGTAATTATTGCAAATGACTTGTCACAAGGGCAATTAAAGGCCTTAGTTGGGGTTTTGAAAAAGTATGTTAAAGTTTTGGGCTGGTCAATCACTAACTATCCGGATTCCTTCGAGTATTTGTACCCATACAATTCAACTAGCCAATGATTGCAATCTGAGCATTAAGCATCAAAGGAGGTTAAACCCTCCCATGAAAGAAGTGTTGAAGAAAGATATCATCAAGTGGTATGACCGTGGTGTCAAAAGCTAAGAATGATATTGTTGCTACCCGTACCTATTCTGGATGGAGGGCGTGTATGGATTATCGTGTAACACCCCAGAAATTTTTTGAGCTAAGACTTGAACTGTCCTTCGTTGTGAGTAGGATTTTACCGAGGAATTAAAATTTCTTAAGTGTTAAGTTCACTAGATGTAGCACCTTGAGTTCGGAAAAGGATAAAATTGGAAATAGCAAAATCTGAAATTTTGCAAGTTAAGTTAAGTATGAGTTTTGGGTTGAATTCAAATGACCATAACTCCTAGCTCAGGATGATTTAGGTGTGCTACTAGATACCGTAGGAAATATCTTTGAATTATCTTTCCAACGCCACCGATTTTACTAAGTTTCGAGGTCGGATAAGTGAGATATGGCCTTTTGAAGTTAGACTGTCCAGTTAAGGAAAGTTAGCCGGAAATAGTAAGGGGTATTTTAGTCTTTTCCTTATCCAAACAGATTTAAGTCGTTTTTAGTAATAATTTTAAGGGTCTAATCCTATTAGGTTCAGTTTTATAATCCTAAAATTAGCCTAGGGTTTTAGTTGAGAGTTCAAGAAGAGAAAAGAAGAAGACAAAAGAGGAGAAAAAAGGAGAGGATCAAGCGTTCCTCGAGATTCTTGCATCTTGTTGCGGATTTTCGCCATAGGTTTAATCCCTAAGAGGTATGTAAGCTTCGATAGTGTTGGGTTAGTTCACCCACATGCCAATCATGTTATTTTCAGTGAAATTTCATTCTTGACGTTAAAAGATTAGAGTTCTTGATGAGTTCTTGATAGGTGTTCTTGAAGTTCATTTAAAAATCTTGTTGTGTTGGGGTTTTGATGATTTCTTGAGATGAAATTTAGTAATTTGAGTGTTGTTTTGAGTATATTAGAGTGTACTTATGTTAAGTAATCGAATCCAAGTGATTGGGGAAGAAACCATTCGATTCTAGGCGAGTTAGGGTGAGAAAACGAGCAAGGAAAATTCGTCGAATTTTCTTGGTTGGGGCCTGGCGCGATGTGCCAGCCAGAGTGCCCCAAACCCTCCTCTGAAGTTTAGGGGCTGGCGCCCTGCGCCACCCATAGCGCCAGGGTCGCCTGCCCCACCCAGTTTGTCGTCGGTTTGCCCCGTTTGAGTTCGTTTAAAGTGCACATTCACTCCTTTTCGATTCTAACTACTCTAGGCTACTTCTAAACACCTAGAAATAATTCATAACCTTGAATTCATAATTCATAATTCAAATTCAAGGTAGAGCTAAGAGTTAAGTTTTGAGAGTTCTTTCGAACATTCTAAGAAAGTCCCTTTGAGTCCTTTTGTGGAGTCTTCTACAACTTCTAGTAACTTGTTTCAAGACTCGAGCAAGTGAGTGTGAGGATGAGGAGAATGTACTCATGAGTCTACCTTGTCATCATGAGATCCTTCATATCATGAACCATAACTCTTGAATTCATAATTCACATTCAAGAGAGAGTTAAGAGTAGAGTTAAAGCAATGCTTTGAGTTCAATTGTGAATCCTTTGAGATCAACTATCGATTTGAACTAGGTTCTGAGAAAGTAAGTATGAGAATGAGAAGAGTTGTATTCACTATTTCTATATTATTATGTAGACCCTCGAGTCATCGAGTCGTTCATGCCCATAACTTCCGCATGAAATCCATTAGTTGAGTACCTTTGAGAGGAGTAGTATCTTCAAGTTCTAAGTCTTAAGTAAGTTCCTAATCCCCTTTGAGATTATATTTCTAATCATGGGACTATTACATGTTACCCATGAAGCCTTTGAGTTGAATCATTCATGCCCATAATTCTGCATGAACTTTATAAGTCGAACAGTCTTGAGATGAGAAGTATCTTTGAGTCCTTGAGTTGAGTAGTTCATGCTCATAATTCCGCATAAACCCTTTGAGTTGAGTATTCTTGCAACGAGTAGTACCATTGAAGTTCTTGAGTTCCAAGTATTGAGTTCTATCTATGGTTATTGAAAGCCTTGTATTGAGTCGTTCACGTCCATAATTCGGCATGAACCATATTTTAAGAAGTCTTTTACAAATGTTTTAACTTTCTTTTAAGACTTAAGTTTTGAGTTAAGCAAAGAGTAAAGAGTTGAGTTCATTTCTCAAAAAGCTATAAGGGAATTAAGTATTCCCAAAGAGTTTATAAATGTTATCACATTTGAGCAAGAAAAGGGAACATTGATTCCAAGAGAGCTTTTAAGCTATGTTTTGAGTAATTATCTCAAACCAAACAAAGAAAGTTTGTTTTTTAAAACATATGAGCTAAGTATATTTTTGGGAGTAGTATTGAGCACCGATATGGGGATGCGAGTTCATATTAACTTAAGTCTCTATAAACCATATAGCCATCATGGGTATTAATGGGTCATACTTTTTAGATGATCACATAAGTTAAGCTAGTGGATCCACTAAGTTAAGCGTTCTATATGACGGCAAAGTATATGACAGTTCTGGTAGCATGGGCAAGACATTGTATCACCACTTAGCTCATAGCGGTGGTTGTTGGTTAGAGAAACTCCCACATAAACTATATTACTTTATTATATAAGTAAATTTGAGTTTGTTATTGCATTTTCTTTAACAAACTAAGTTGCTTTTACTGTTTTATAAAGCTTTCCATATATTGCATGTGTATTGTTGCTTTATATTGAGTTGAGTACCCAGAGTCGAATATCATATCTCTGAGTTGAGTATCTTATCCTTGAGTACTTCTGAGTTGAGTAAGTTTGAGTAGTTTTGAATATCCTTGAGTATTCCTTGAGTTGAGTAAGTTTGAGAAAAGGCAAGTATATTTCCTTTTTATCAAGTTTCAAGATTATGTTTATGCTTTAGAATTCCTCTTACATGCTCGTACATTCCACGTACTGAGACATTTGTCTTGCATCTTCTCATGATGCAGACACAGGTATTCAGGATCATCAATAGGAGATTCGTTGATACATTCGGGAGTTCGAGTTAGCTATGGTGAGCCTCTTTATTTTCGAAGGATTTCATTTACTTTTCAGTTTAGTCAGGATGTCGTGGGTCTTGTCCCAACTTTCATCTTTATCAATTAGAGGCTTCATAAATAGTCAGTATAGTTGAGAAGTCTGTAATATTCATTTTATTAAATGTTTTAAAGACTTAAGTTGCCTATTTTATGGCGAGTTGAATATTATTTTTATATTCAGAGTTTTTCATTTGAGTTAAACTTTTGTATTTCAGTTTCATGAATTTTTATTCAGTTTTTAAGCTTTTGTATGCTTGAGTTAGTCTTCCGCTTGTAGTCAGCCAGGATGAGGGTTCGCTTGGGGACCAGCAATGGTTCTCGAGTGCCGACCACGTCCAGGGTGTAGGCTAGGGTCGTGACATATTAGAAACTCAACTTATGGACTGAGAAACACCATTTTCTAATCCCTTTATTGACCAAATATTGGATCGCCTTACGAGTAGAGGATGGTTTTGCTTCTTAGATGTTTATTTGGGGTACAACCAGATTTCCATAGCCTCAAAAGATCAAGAAACCACTACCTTTGAGGATCTCATTCGGGTTGTGTAATGTGACTTTTCAAATGTGTAAGTTATCGATCTTTGTGGATATGGTGGAAGAGAGGTGTTCATGGATGATTTTCCCATTGTGGGTGATTAATTTGAAGAATACTTGAGCAATTTGAGTAAGGTGGTGTAGCTTTGTGTCTAGACTAATCTTGTTCGTAATTGGGAAATATGACACTTCAAGGTAAAAGAAGGGATTGTACTCGGGCATAAGATTTTAGAAAAAGGGATTGAAATAGATCAAGCGAAGATAGACATGATTGCTAAATTGCCTCCTCCAATTTCGGTAAAAGGTGTGCAGAGTTTCTTGGGGAATATCTAATTCTATAGGTGGTTCATAAAATATTTTTCCAAGGTAATTATTCCTTTGTGCAAGTTTCTTGAGTAGGAGTGTCTTTGAGTTCGATGCAAATTGTGTGAAGGCATTCTTGTGTTTTAAAGAAAAACTTGTACCAGCTCCAATCATTCTTGCTCTGGATTAGAGAGTTCCCTTTGAGACGATTTGCGATGCAAGTTGTGTAGCCCTTGGTGTTGTCATTGGGTTCCGCAAGAACAAACTCATTCATCCGATCTATTATGCTACTAAGACTATTAATGGTGCTCAAAAAAATTATATTGTCAGTGAACAAGTGTTGTTGGATGTTGTGTATGGCTTCGAGAAATTTAGAGCTTATTAATTGGGTACAAAAGTAATTGTGCATATTGACCATGTTGATCTTAGGTACTTAATGGCAAAGAAAAAAAAGGTAACCCGAGACTCATTAAGTGGGTTTTTCTCCTCCAAGAATTCGATTTTGAGGTGAAGGATTGAAAAGGTTGTGAAAACCAAGTGGCTGGCCATTTGTCTCGTCTTGAACCAAATGTTACATTGGTTGAAGAAAGGGAGATAGAGGGAGCCTTCCTCGATGAGCTGGTTATGATGCTCTCTTACGGTTCAAAACCATGGTATGCAGACTATGCTAAATATATGGTTTGTGGAGTTGTGCCCCTGACAGGTTGAGTGGTTATTGAAAGAAGAAGTTCCTCGTTGTTATGAAATATTTTTGGGCCAGACCCTATCTATTTAGACAATGTGTTGATCACATAATCCGGAGATGTGTTCCATAAGTTGAAGTCGAAGAGATTCTTGAGGCTTGCCATGGCTAACGCTATATCAAGATGCAAATGGTTTTTCTAAATTGTGTGGTTAATGCCAAATGAAAGGGCGTATCTTTCGCAAGCATGACCTCCTCTTTCACCAATCCTTGAAGTGGAACTCTCTAATTTGTGAGGGATAGACTCCATGGATCCCTTTGTAATTTCTTTTTCTAACAAGTATATTTTGGTGGATGTTGACTATATGTCGAAGTGGATAGAAGTGGTTGCTTTATTGAGGGGCAAAGTGTAACGTAATTTCTTAAAAGGTATATCTTTATGAGATTTGGCACCATGGTGGCTCCCACTTTTGTAATCTCACATATGAAGCACTCTTGTTCAAATATAGGGCAAAACACAAGGTAGGTACACCTTACTATCCTCAAACAAGTGGGAAAGTCGAGGTGTCAAACCGTGAGATCAAAATCATCTTGGAAAATATGGTGAATATCAGTTGTACCGATTGGTCAAGGAAGCTTGAAGATGCACTTTGGGCCTATCGCACAGCCTTCAAATCTCCCATCAGAATATCTCCATATCAACTAGTGTTTAGAAAGTCTTTTCCATTCGCCAATAGAGTTGGAACACAAAGATTTACGGGCATTGAAACCTATGAATCTGAATTGTGATATTGCTTCAAGTAATTGTGTCAATCAAAACCATGAGTTGGATGAATTCCGACTAAGGGCGTATGAGAATTCAATCCTTTATAAAAAGAATGTAAAGCGATGGCATGATGCTATATAATCCTACAGTAGGAGTTTCGGGTAGGTTATTAGGTGTTGCTTTTTAATTCCCTATTGAGACTTTTCCTAGAAAAGTTGAATAAAAGTGGTCGAGGCCATTTAAGGTTTCTAGAGTATTTGATAATTTTCACGAATCAAAGTATACCCTAGGCATGACATGGTGAATAAGTCCCCAAAAGATCCTAAGCAAGCCACTTGACATAAACATGGGGTAATCAAATACCATAAATGAGAAATATAGGCAATATGAGTCTCAACTCATATGGTGATATAAAAGATACCAACGTAGTACATAAGAGAATACATAGAATACTACTAAATCTAACATAATCCTTCTACTATCATATATATGACTAGGACAGACCCCTTAGTCACGAACAAAATCTAAATACTAAAAGACATCAAAGCGTAAATCAGTACATGGTCTTGCCCACGAATCATGAGGACTCACCAATCCAAGTGCAATAGTACAACAATCCCAATCTAACCATGTCCAGAAGGAAAAGTGTTGGACCCTATATTATCAAAAAATATTGGCACAATATGCATCAGTACTTTGAATGTACTGAATATAAGGAAATGTGTAAAACGTAGGCATGATAATATGATGAACTTAAACATGATATGCATGAACAAGTAAAAAATGTATTAAAAGCCTTTAAAGGGAAATCATAAATCATGAACAAGGTCAATGCATATTGAAAATCATAGAAAAGCCTTGAAAATACTTTTGAAGAAAACATAATTCATTTGTGGGATATTTAATGTTAACCAACAATAAGATCATGTGAGTTATAATAAGGAATCTGGTTTAACCTTCACACCGAAAAGAGAGAGTCTACTTGCCAAGGTAGAACTCTGTGTCATTCATAATTACTAAGGTGGAACCACTAGCAAGGTCATTTCATACAATCCTACGAGGGCACATAATTTTGGACAATGATTGCTTCTAGAGACCCGACCTCTACTTACGAGAGAGCCTCCATCTCAAAGTCATCTCGATGCTAAGCAAAATCCCAACGGAAATAATCATAGTCATAATCATATGAAAATACATGGAAACGTTATAATACCAATTCAATAATAAATTCGTATTAGAAAATCTCTTTTTAAATCCATGATTTCATAACTTCATTTATTAAAACATGTACCTATCTAAGCATCCATATCATGATTTCGTTCATATGTGAGAAAACTTTTCACAAATCATTGACACTTTAACTCAAAAGCATTCTTTAGTCATAAATCGTCAATTCCATAAACATGCATAGATTCATAATTATAATTCATAATTTTATAAGCAAAGTTCATATTCATAAAATTAGCATATCCATGGGTCCATATTAAATCAATTGGAAATCATGTAATTAAGTTAAATCGTACATAATAAAATTGAATATGCATAATTGAATCATAATAAGTTGAACCCATAAAGAGTCACATAAAACCCTAAAATAATGGGGTGAAATCAATTCTAGCGTTAAAGTTCTTTTTGGAACCCAATGGATGAAAAGAATCCATCGGTGAAGTTCCCACATACCTTGGGTAATCTGTAATACCTTGGAAATTGCGGAAATTGAGTTTGGAAAGGGAAAGTCGCTTTTGGCACTGATGCAGTGATCTGTAAAATGTCTTAGGAAGGAAGACGTAGGTTTGAGATTTGTAAACTGTCGAATCCTATTAAATAATGATAATTTTTTATACAATTTAATCAATCTTGTGAATGTTTGTTGAGTATTAACTGACTTAATAATCCATACTAAAGCATTCATTAAAATAGATTGACATTAGCCATGTGTTCTCCTTTCTGTGCGCTCTATTGGTATTGCAGTATTTTCTTCTTTACCGCTTTTTCATTTGTTTCCCAGATATTTGTTTTGCAACCTATATGAGAGATAAGAACTCTCCTTGGGCTGCATTCGCGATATTCTGCTCTAGATCATCTTCCTCTAATTATCATTTCCTTCTCTCGTGTTACTAGTAGTAAAAAAAATTCACTTCTAAGTATCGTAAGTTCTCTATTCTTGGTATGTGTATCATGCACCTCTTCACTCCCTATTTGATCTCTGCTACTTTGTTTATTGAGTATTAATAGACCTTGTGCTTGTTGATTTGTTTCATGTAAACTTGGTGTTGATTCCTTTTCCTTTAGTATATTCCTCTGTATATTTTTAATCTCCTCTTCTATGGTTTTTGTATATTTCACATAGTTTGATTCATTCTCCTTCTCATGATTCTCCTCAACTACATCAGCTATTGTTTAGATAATCATATTGGATTTTGTTCATCATCGCCATTCCTCAAAAATTCGAAGGTTTTCTTAGTTTTCACTTTCCACTATTGTTCCATTGTATTGTTGCTCATATTGTTCCCTTAAATCCTTTCAGATGTTTTGTCTTTCTTGTATTTTCTTCTTCTTCGCATCCATTCCTGTTGATTTTTCTTCCCTTGCAGTTTTCTTCCATATAGTACAAGTCCAACAATCTTTTTCATTATGCCCTTGTAAACAACACTCCTTGCAAAATTTTAGATAATCATATTGGATTTTACTCTAGTAGCTAAGTTTGCTTAGTTATGTAATTTATACGTATTAATATATATGGTAGGAATGCTTGTGTAATTACATAGTTTTCAAAACAAAATGACTTTGTATTTGGCCAAACTTAGACTTTTGTTCTTTCTCTAATAAGAAATTTTAGTAACACCCAAAGTAACTTGAAATACTACTCCATGAAACTCATGTTAACACTACGATTTTCAGACCTCTCCCAATTTAGGTTGGAACTGGCAAATGAAATTCAATATTTATTCTCTTACAAAATAGAGTAAGCAAAGTTTGTAACACAAAGGAAATGTTATTTCCACTTAGGAAGATATTGTTGATCTTCCATTCAATACATGTTCTTTCACTCCACAAATGTGAATTCCTAAAAAATAATCTCTCCAATTTATCTTTGACACATCAATATCAAACATTTTTCTTTCTTCTTCAGACATATATTTCATTAGTTTACTCATGTTGCCATTGTGAAACCTTGCAAAGCAACAATTCAAAGAAAATGAGAAAAAAAAAATTACTCTGTTGATCTCCTCTTGTCACTAGATGCTCAATATCAAGCATAATGTCTAGTCTTAAATTTAAGAGAACAATATCACACTACCTTCTATAGGATGGTATGACATAAATATTTCTTTTTCTGCTTTATTTTTTATGACATTATATTTTTTAATTCATAAACACCTTTATAAATTTGAAAACAATATACCGATAACAATTTATTTGAAGGTTACTCAAAACAATAATAAGTAATACTCCATTTGTCCCACTTTATATGACTGACTTTCCTTTTTAGTCCGTCTAAAAAAGAATTGATACATTTCTATATTTAATAATAATTTAACTATAAAATGTCGATTTTACCCTTAATGAAATGACTTCTAGCAACACAAATAGTTGTGACTTATTTTAGATCACAAGTTTCAAAAGTCTTTCTTTCTTTCTTAAACTTTTGTGTCAAGTCAAACTAACTCATATAAATTGGGATGGAGGGGGTAATTAAATTATACTGTCTATACTACTAGTAAAAATGCTTATATTAATGGTAAAAACATTGAAGTAAGGAGATAAAATGTCATACCTGCCTTTGTAGAATACATATGGTTCATACACCTTGCTAAAGTTCTCAACATATTTCACCTTCCATTTAAAACTCATTTGCATCTTTGTGTTAGAGAAATAGTATGTTACATAGAGTCCTATTAGCAAATAGAGTCAAGTTATTTCAGCTTTGTCCTAGTCTTTAGGGGAGTAGTTTATCATGGCTTTACTTCCTATTTCTTAGGAGTTAGTGGTTCCAGTTTTTAGCTTCAAACATTATGTATTTGTCATATAAAATCTCCAGTTGCAGAGCACTAAAAAATGCAGCAAAGTAGTTCCTTTTCTTCTCAACGTTTCGACTCGTTTTCTATATTTTTTGTTTACTGTCTGTTTCATTATCTTGCTTTTGTTTACCGTGGTATCAGAGCTAGCGTGAGATTCTGCAGTAATACGAAAGAAGCAGCAATTCTAGAGTGAAAGAAAATAGCAGCAGCTAAACCTTTCTTTTCCTTTTTTTGTTTTAACTCATGGCATCAGATAGTACTTTCGTACAAGCAGCGATACCACGCTTTGATGGTCATTATGACCATTGGAGCATGCTAATGGAGAATTTCTTACGGTCAAAGGAGTATTGGCCAATTGTCGAGGACGGGATCAACACTCCGGTGGAAGGCAAAACTTTGACGAATGCTCAAAAGGCAAAATTGGAAGCAAAAAAGTTGAAAGATTTGAAAGTGAAGAACTATATCTTTCAGGCTATCGATCGTCCCATCCTATAAACTATTCTTTGCAAAGAAACTTCTAAGGATATTTGGGATTCTATAAAGAAAAAATATCAAGGCACTGCCAGAGTGAACCGTGCACAACTTCAAGCCTTGAGAAGGGATTTTGAGACCTTACAGATGAAGGAGGGAGAGTCTGTAATGAGTTATTGTGCTAGAACAATGGAGATCAGCAACAAAATGCGATTCCATAGAGAGAAGATGAATGATGTCATAATTGTTGAGAAGATACTACGCTCTTTGACGTTGAAGTATGACTATGTCGTTTGCTCCACTGAAGAGTCAAAAGATATAGATGAGTTGTCGCTTGATGAATTGCAAAGTTCCTTACTAGTGCATGAACAGAAGATGAATCGTAATTCAACTTCTGAAGAGCAGGCCCTAAAGCTTCTAGGTTTATTCCTTCCAATTATAGAGGAAGAGGTAGAGGAAGAGGAAGAGGGAGAGGAGACCATGGAAACAGAGATGGAGGCAGAAATTTTAGGGTCAATGATGACTACGACAAAGGTCGAGGAAAGAATTTTGACAAATCAAAGGTAGAATGTTATCGATGTCATAATTTGGTCATTATCAATTTGAATGTTATACTAGGCTGCCTGATGAGAAGGACGAGAAGTCAAATTTTGTTGAAAGCAAGGAAACTGAGACCTTGCTGATGGCAATACAAGCACATGAAGAACCTTTGCAAGATGTTTGGTATGTGGACACAGGTTGCAGTAATCACATGAGTGGGAGTAAGTCTTGCTTTTCTCATTTAAATGAAGGTTTTCGTTCTAAAGTTAGTTTTGGTGATTGCTCTACTGTGGATGCAATGGGAAAAGGTGATATTAAAATTAAAGCCAAGAATGGTTTTGAAGAAATAATATCAAATGTGTTATATGTTCCCGCTCTAAAAAGCAATTTATTGAGTGTCGGATAGTTGCAAGAGAAATGGTATTTTATTCTCATTGGAAAAGGTGTTTGTGAGATCTCTAGTCCTACTAGAGGAGCTATTGTTGTTGTGAAAATGAATTCAAACAGGTTATTTCCCTTGACCATTGAGAGTATTAAATCATGTCTGAAGGCGGAAGTGAAAGATTCTTCCTGGTTGTGGCATTTTAGATATGGTCACTTGAGTTTTGGTGGATTAAAAACTCTCCAACAGAAAAATATGGTGATAGGCATTCTAGAAATTCTCATCCCCTCCCAAGTTTAAGAAGAATGTGTTGTTGGCAAACAACATCGTTCTCAATTTCCAAAAAGGAAGTCGTGGAGAGAAAAAGCTATTTTGGAACTGGTGCATTTAGATATTTGTGGCCCAATTAGGCCAATTTCTAATGGAGGTAAAAGGTATTTCATTACCTTTATAGATGATTACTCTCGGAAAACTTTGGTGTATTTTTTGCAGGAAAAATCAGAAGCTTTTGGAGTGTTTAGAACCATCAAAGCTCATGTAGAAAATGAAACTGGAAAGGCCATAAAGACTCTTCGAACTAATCGTGGTGGCGAGTATTGCTCAAAAGTCTTTAAAGATTTTTGTGAATCTAATGGAATTGGAAGAGAGCTTACCACTGCTTATACACCACAACAAATGGTGTATCGGAGAGAAAGAATAGAACCATTGTCAATATGGTGCAGAGTTTGCTAGCAAGAGGAAGAATGGAAAATACCTTCTGGCCGGAAGCGATAAATTGGAGCATTCATGTATTGAATAGAAGTCCAATGTTTGTTGTTCAAAACATGACGCCGGAGGAGGCTTGGAGTGGAAGAAAACCATCTGTAGATCACTTTCGAATTTTTGGTTGCATTGCCTATGCACATGTTCCAGACGAGAAAAGGAAGAAGCTTGATGACAAAAGCGAAAAGTGTATCTTTGTGGGTGTTAGTGAAGCATCTAAGGCATATAAATTGTTTAATCCACGGACGAAGAAAATTGTAATCAGTAGAGATGTCATTTTTTATGAAGAAAGCACTTGGGACTGAAGTATGCAACAATCTACTCCATTTGTATTTGATATTGGAGTCGAAGAAGCAGCTGAAATGCCCTAAACTGCAGAGAACTCAACTCCTGCAACGGCTGAAATTCCATTAGCTCATGCTGAAATTTCACCAACTACTGAATCTTTACCAGCAACTCTAGAAGAAACTGATGCAGCATCTCAGTCTCTTCGTCGTGTTCGCAAAAAGCCTGTGTGGATGGTGGATTATGAGGTAAAAGGAATTAATATTGTTAATGATGATGCAATTACTCATTTTGCATTATTTGTAGACTGCGACCCGATAAGTTTTGAGAGTGCTGTTAGAGAAGAAAAATGGAGAAAAGCGATGGATGCTGAAATAGAAGCTATTGAAAAGAACGATACTTGGGAGCTTGTTGATCTTCCTGGGAAGCAAAAAACCATTGGTGTCAAATGGGTCTATAAGACGAAGCTGAAAGAAAATGGTGAAATTGATAAGTATAAGGCACGATTGGTGGCTAAGGGATACAAGCAGGAGTACGGTGTGGACTACGCTGAAGTTCTTGCTCCAGTTGCAAGGCACGACACTAACAAAATGCTAATTGCGTTAGCGGCACAAAATTCGTGGCATGTATTCCAATTAGATGTCAAATCAGCTTTCTTACATGGATACTTGGAGGAAGAGGTATTTATCAAACAACCCCCTGGTTATGTTAAGATTGGTAATGAGCACAAGGTTTATCGATTAAAGAAAGCCCTTTATGGACTAAAACAAGCTCCACGAGCTTGGTATAGCCGCATTGAGGCTTATTTTCTGAAAATGAGTTTTCAAAAGTGTCCATATGAGCACACATTTTTTGTGAAAATTGGGGAGAACGAAAAAATGCTCATTGCGTGCTTATATGTTGACGATCTTATATTCATGGGGAATAGTAGTGTCATGTTTGATGAATTCAAGAAATGTATGATGAGTGAATTCGAGATGTCCGATCTTGGTAAGATGCATTATTTTCTTGGTTTAGAAGTGGTGCAATCTGATGAAGGGATATGTGTTTCTCAAAAGAAGTAGGTGCGAAAAATTTTAAATAGGTTTGAGATGCAGAATTGCAATCCAACCAACATTCCAGTTGAGTTTGGTTTGAAACTTAACAAAGCTGGGAGCAGAAAGAAGGTGGATAGCACATTTTACAAGCAAATTATCAGTAGTTTAATGTATATAAGTGCTACAAGACCAGACATCATGTATGTTGTTAGTCTTGCAAGTAGATATATGGAGTGCTCGACTGAAATGCATCTCCTCGCTGCGAAGAGAATTCTGCGTTACCTACAAGGAACCAAGGATTTTGGAATTTTCTACATGAAAGGAGAAAAGTCAGATTTGGTTGGCTTTACTGATAGTGATTATGCTGGAGATCAAGATGATAGAAAGAGTACTTCAGGTTATGTGTTTATGCTAGCTTCAGGGGTTGTATCGTGGTCCTCTAAAAAACAAACAATTGTCACATTATCAAGTACAAAAGCTGAATTTATTGCTGCTACATCTTGTGCTTGTCAAGCTATTTGTCTTAGGAGAATCCTTGAAGAGCTGCAGTTCAAGACGAGAAGAGCCACTATAATATTTTGCGACAACAATTCAGCCATCAAGTTATCAATGAATCCTGTAAACCATGGAAGAAGCAAACACATTGATGTGAAGTATTATTTCATGCGAGATCTCAATAATGAAGGAACAATAGAGTTGCAGTACTGCCAAAGTGAAGATCAGTTGGCCAACATTTTTACCAAACCTCTCAGATTTCTCCCTTTTCAAAATCTGAGGAGGTCAATGGGTATCGGCACTATGGAAGATTTCAAGAAGCTGAAGTTAAACTGAAGCTTACATGCTTTCAGTTTAAGGGAGGGTGTTAGAGAAATAGTCTGTTACATAGAGTCCTATTAGCAAATAGAGTCAAGTTATTTCAGCTTTGTCCTAGTCTTTAGGGGAGTAGTTTATCATGGCTTTACTTCCTATTTCTTAGGAGTTAGTGATTCTAGTTTTTAGCTTCAAACATTATGTATTTTTCATAAAAAAATCTGTAGTTGCAGAACACTAAAAAATGCAGCAAAGTAGCTCCCTTTCTTCTCAACGTTTCGACTCGTTTTCCCTGTTTTTTATTTACTGTCTGTTTCATTATCTTGCTTTTGTTTACACTTTGAATGCTCAACTTCAATCAAATCTTTTACTTCATCATGTTGTTTGAGCAATTTTTTCGAAATATAATTTGAAAAGTCAGACATATTGTCAAAATATTTCATCTTCTCAACCTTCACCTCATCTCCTTTTGAGTTAACAAAAGGAGAAGAATTGAAAACTTCATAGCAATAGTCGAAAAGTTGTGACACTAATAAAGGATTCACATATGATGATGCTATATGATAAACGTTTATCTCTGGATGTTGTACGTATCCATGCTTGGCAATAACGGCCATTGTAGCATTTACAACCACATCAACAGGAACCTAAACCAAGTAAACAAGTTGTTAGATAACTTTTCTTTTTAAGCTTCTATGGTCTATCTCTAATTGGAATATCAAAAATGAGAATGGGATAAAGTTATAAACTTAAACTCTGATGATTGAGTCGGTTTCATGATTATAAGTTCATTCCATACTAGACCAGGTCAGAATAGAGTTACGTTATATACATTCTCATAATCAGAAGGGTCCATTATGTAAAATCAAAAGGGAGATTTCCATTGGAATATTTGATTGCAATCACTAATAGAGTATTAATTATAATTTATTGAAACTAAAGTTTAATGAAAAAGTAAACCTACCACATCAATAAGACAATTTAGATCACAAAGAGCGCATGGATTGACACACCCCAAAACCAGATGTGATGGCACGTGCCCAAACCCCATCGGACACGTCAGCCTAACACCCAAAAACCTGACGATACAGAATTTATAAAACAAGAATTAGATAGAAAGATAAGCGGAAGTCTTTAAATAAACTCAACATAACCACATAATTGGTTGTCACATGTACAAACCTCTAATACAGAATCTGAATAAAATATACAAGTCTCATAGTAAAGTTCTAGAATAGAACAGAACAGTAAATATAGATAACTTGAGGGCACGTCTGGAATGAACCGCTACCTCTCAAGTAAGTCTGGAAGCTCTAATCTGAAGATGAGTAATAAGCCGGATCTGATAGAGCTGTCAACCTACACAACTGTGTAGAAGGAAGGGTGATTACCAAAAGCAGCAGGTACTCGCAAGTAACACTAAACTAAGCTAAACTAGCAGCTACAAACAACTCCTTTCAATCCCAACCGAACCACCGAAACTTCATTCTAACAGCGAACCAACAACATATACTACACAATTCATAATCAATAGATATATCCAACAGTATCTCAACATCAACCTCATATCCTCATATAAGAGCAAATAGATCATATATCACATGAAGAGGGGCAAGTAGGTAAAATCCACACACCACAAACAAAGATGAAGTCAAATGCGATGCAAATGCAATAATGATGTCATGTAGTCGTGATGCATGTCTGTCCTAAGATACACATCTGTTGACGTAATCAGACCGCGCTGAATACTCAAATCAGAACCCATGGGGGCCACACATGGACCATGTATCACCGCCGGAACTAGATTCCATCGGCATCCAAATCGCTAGCCGGAGCTAGTCCATCTCATATATATATCTCTAGCTGGAGCTAGTCCATCTCATATATATATCTCTAGCCGGAGCTAGTCTCAACTGTGTCTCATATCCATCCATCCTCATATCAGTGTCTCAGAACTCATGCAACAGATAGTTCACACATGGGATGAATAATGAATATGCACATGTCATCAATCACAATCATTTCACGATCACATCATAGTATTACACATCATCTGTCTCAATCACAACCATATCACGACCACATCATAGTATTACACATCATCTGTCTCAATCACAACCA
>JAJOOE010002246.1:0-26482 GCA_036250405.1 Solanum raphanifolium
AAATTGGAAATATTTTTTTAAAACAAACTTTAAATTTATTTTTATTTTTTTTGGGAGGGGGGTGGTAGTGGGGCTGGCTGCGGGGCGGGGTGGGGTGGGGTGGGGTGAAAAACAAAAAAATGAAATTGAAAGTATTTTTTAAAAACAAGCTTTAGATTTATTATTTTTTCAGAGGGTGGGGGAGGGGGCTGGTAGGGGGGGTTGAGGGTAGGGTGAAATAAAATTTTGAAATTGGAAATAATTTTTAAAAACAAACTTTAAGTTTTTATTTTGGAAGGGAGGTTAAAAATATTGAAGTTGAAAAATATATTTTAAAAAAAGCTTTAAATTGATTTTTTCAACAAAAAACTTGTATTGACGTTGGAGGAAAGTTTTGGAAAATGTTTTTTTACTTTTTGAAGGGAAGCCATTTTCCTTGAATTTGAGGAAAATGAGTTGATTTGGAAAACATTTTACCCAACCAAACATACGAAAATTGAAAAATATTTTTCGAAAAATGGTTTTCTTCATACCAAACACACCCTTCAAGATTCAAAAGATTTTTACTTTCTTAAACTTTGTATTAAATCAAAATTAGATAAATACATTGAAACAAAGGTAATAACAATTATTAGAGAACAACATGAAATTGAACTTTTTATGCTTATCAAATACAAAAAAAAAAGACATTTGATAACTATGCGAAGCATAAATCCATTTACAAATTTTAAAATGTGCATTAAAAAGTGAAAAGGTTATTTCATTTGTCCATTGTTTATTGTCATTGCTATCCAATTGAACTTTCTATGCTTATCAAATAAATAAAAAAAATGGCATTTGATAACTATGCGAAGCATAAATCCATTTACAAATTTTAAGAAGTGCATTAAAAAGTGAAAAGGTTATTTCATTTACCCATTAATAATTGCCATTGCTATTATTACCGTTGATTTTCTTATTCATGGCTGATCATGTTAACGAATTAACAATAGAAAAGGTTATTTCATTTGCCCATTGTTCATTATTACCATTGCTATCATTACCGTCGATTTGCTTACTCATGATCGATCATGATAACGAATTAACGATATGTTATTTTTATTCTTCATCCTCAATTTTTTATTGTTTGGAATAACTTTTTAATCCTAATTAGATAGAGGTTATACTTCAGCATTTCTAAGAGTTGATAATTACAACTCTTAGGACCTGTTTGACCCAAGTTTTATTTGGGAATATTTGGAAAAAACTTGAGAAAATTTTAATCGTTGGCGTTTGGACACATAACTTGACAATTTTTTTTTGCCAAGAATCCCAAGTTCACAAATACTAGAGAATAAAATAAAATTGAGAACTTGGAAAATATTTGGGAACTTTAAAAAATTCAAAAATTACCCCAAACTTTTATATTTTATAAAAAATACTCATCATTTATTACTTCCTACTAATATATTTATAGGAATAGTTTGTTACTAACTCCTCCGAAAAAGTTCGAGTTCTAATTTGAATGATAAAATTGAGAAAAAAGAACAATTTTTAATAGATTGTAATTATAACTGAATCAAACCAATATTTACTACCATATCTATCTATTATCGGTGCGTAGAAAAGTAGATTCAGAATACTACAATAAGGCATGAACAACTATGAATTAGACATGCAGGTGAAAATAGTAGTTGTTTGTGCCGTATTACATAATTTTGCGTGAAAATCAAGTAGTGATGAAATATTCAATGAAAATGAACGTGATGGTATGGTTACTGATAAGATGACGAACAATCGACTCATAGTAACAATATTATTTCGTCTTCTTAGTCATCTGATCTAGAAATGAAAGCTTGTCGGGAAGAAATTGTTCATAGAATGTGGGAAGATTATTATATAAAGGAATGGTTTGTTACTACCTCCTTTGAAGGTTGTTATAATTATAACCAAATCAATGACAAGTTTGAATATGCATTAATGTATTGCTCTTGCCCATATTATTATTTTGTTGTTGTGGATTGTTATCAATTACGTTATATGGTTATTATTAATGGAACATATTCATTATATATAAATAATACAAATTTATAGGTATTTTTAATAGTTTTTAGAACTTATGTGTATATATCATATTTTTTGAAATAGTCAAATATTTTTAGGAAACTTGGGGTCAAACACATGATGTTAACTTGGGAGAAATTTGCCCCAAATATTATTTGGCAAAATACTTTAGGAACTTAGGGCCAAACGCTAGCTTATTATATATTTTCAATTCCTATTTTATTTTTTTGGATTTGTGTTGTTATGATTACAAGTTGTCAAGAAGAATTGTGAACTTTGTTAAAGAAAATTAGAAGCTTCGTATTTGACCAAAAAAATTCTTTGTAGAGAATTAAAATATTATTTTACAATTATAAGTAATTTTTTTTATATGTTTCTAATCTTGTCTTTTTTATATGTTAGAATATGTTATATTTACTTATTACTTATCTACACATAATTATTAAGTATAATTTTCTTTGCTAGTACATAATTATATAATATTTTAAGAGAAGTGAAGAATAAAATAATATATCATTAATAAGAAATTGAGTTAGTGAAAAGTAATTCTCCCTTCAAGAATGCTGTGGCCTGTGGGTATGAGTATGACCATAAAATATTGTTAAATTTAAAATGTCAGGTACATATTAGTGATCTGGTATCTATTTTGTTTCTATTTATTTGTCAAATATTTTTAAATTTATTTGTTATTTTTAACAAATTAAGAAAGAACAATTTTTTTTTCTAATTATATCCTTAATTTATTAATATTAAGTTATTGTCTTTGAAAAATGTAGTAAGTAAATAAGTTTAAGACTCTATCAACTAATAGGATCTATTAATTAATAGTGCTAAAATGATGAACTCACTATAGCAATCATTGTAGGTGTGTCAAATCATAATGGGAAAATGGTCTGAATAGTACTCTAACTTTGACCGTAATTGCTGTTACGATACCAAACTTTATGGAAGATCTTTTACCCCGCACTATTTAATTGTATTTTAAAGGTATATATGTGCCCACGTTGACACATTACTATTTATAATGATGCAATATTCATGTTGTCAACGTGATCATATATATACCTTTAAAATACACTATTAAATAGTGTAGAGGGGTAAAAGGTCATTTTCAAAGTTCGGTATTGTTACAACAATTTCGATCAAAGTTCAGATATATTTTAGACCTTTTCCCCAAAATTTAACAAGTAAAAAAGGACGGAGGGAGTAATTACTTAATCTATGCTAATTAATTACAATATCAATGTTATAATTCGTAATTTAATAAAGCCAACAAAGTTGACACTAACACCTTGTTTGGATGGTTGTTATCCGTTATATAATGTATTGTATCGTTAGTTTAAATATAATGTTTGTTTGTTATTATTATTATTATTATTATTATTATTATATAGATTTCATTGTATCGTATCGTTTAAATTCATTGTTAAGTAATTATGACGAAAAGACCAATTTTATATAATGACCAATTTGGTGTGATCGTGTCGTTACTTTAATATTTTTTCTCATTTTATCTTTACATATTATTTAATAATTTTATGTTATCCTTTATCCTACATTTTCATAGTAGCTCTATTTCGTACACTACTTTTTTGGTAGGTTTATCATTCAAATTAAGAAGGTGTGACATTATGTGATGACGGAAAACGATAGAATTTATCCAAACACTGTTATCATAACTCAGAATCGTTTGGTAAGGTGTATAAAAAAATGCTAAATAGAGTGTATTAATAGTGTTTGCATTTGTAATGATCATACATAAAATATTTTTTATGCATTGTTTAGTCTGGTATATAAAAAAAGACATGTATTGCATCAAAATATTTATTGACAAAAATATCCTCCATAATTATGGTGGAAAAGATGTAAAAGGGCTTTTGAGAGGTAATTGGATCTTTAACCATGCTAATGCAACATATTATTGACTTAAAAAAAGTAACTTTTAAGTTAAAAATAAAAAAGTCAAACTGAAATGACTTTTAAGTAAAAGAAATAAAAAGTAGGGGGAGACCTACTTTTGGTTTCTAACTTATTTTAAGTCATTTTAAACTTATTATAAGTCATTTTTACCTTGCCAAACACCTCTTAACTTATTTCAAGTAATTTTTGACTTATTTTAAGTTATTTTTTATATAATTGCCAAACACTTTCAGAAGTAAAAAACTGACTTAAAAGTAGATTTGATCAACTTTTAAGCCAATCCAAACGGGCTAAGTCACTTTGCATTACTAATACCCAGAAATCCATAGTATTAATAATACACTCCTCAATACACAATAGAGTGTACTTGCATTAGTTATACATAACATGAAAAAATATATCAAACAAGGTACTACTAATACATAAAGTTTTTAACATGCATTATTTTTGCTAATACACTCCACCAAACAACTCCTAAACAATGCATTACCATACAATACAATAGGGTTGCGTATCAATCGATCGATTTGATTTTAAAGTTTATTGATTTGATTTAACGGTTAGCGATTTGTAGACATGCTAAACCGTTAAGAACCATTAAGATATTGACTTATCAGGTATCAATTTATTGATCGTTATCGATTTAACCGTTAAGATTCGACACAAAAAATAAATGATTGAAAATCAATTAGAAACATGCTGACAAGCTAAATAAGCCATGCACATGAGTTGATATATATTGTATCTTGTTAAAAACCAACACTAACACATTGTAGTATAACCGAAAGTTTGAAACTGTCGAAAATAAAAATATGAAACTAAATCTTAAGTCGAGGACTTTATATATCGAATGGTATAAATATAATTTATTAATTTACTATCAGATTATCGGTTAACCCATTAAGAAAAAACCTCAAACCATTAAGAATCAATAACCCAATAATAATAAACCAAATTAAAACCGTTAACAAAATCATTAAACCAATAACCTAATATGATGAACCAATAACTTTTCTCAATTTGAATTATCAATTTTGATTCAGGTTTCCAGTCCTACAATACAACACAATACAATACATAATCAACCATCCAAACAAAGTGCTGAGGCATTCAAAAATGAAACGAGGGTCTACTTCGGCGTCGGCACTTTGAGTACTGTATACGACATTCATTCTTTCGCCGGCAAACAATCCGATTTCTCCCTTGCGATTGTGAAACACGGGCACAATGCCCATTGTTGAGCCGATGAACGGCGACGGCAGCGCAAGAGTCGTAGTCAACGACGTTGAAGACGCCGGTATAATGGAATTGGTTGGACCGTCTTCCATTGATTCTCCCTCTTTTCGGACTTCTGATACTGCTGAATCTTCAATTTCCATTTGTGATGATCAAATTGCTCCTCTTTTGATCCAATCAGAGAGGCCCAAGATCAACATCTTCACCATCTCTTATCCCAGGGAAAAACTCAATAAGGTGAACTCCAAATTATGTTTGTTTTCGATTTACAATTCTTGTTTTATAAATTTATACAGCCTCTTATACTGAATTTTCAGTATCCAGATTCTTAGTTAGAGGACTAGTCAAAATGCACTTTTATATATCTAATTATTTATATGACGAACAGAAATAGTTCCATTCAATAATACATACTCTATAGATCTTAGTAGCTCAGTTGTCCGGCTAACTGAACTTTCACATTGTTTGGTGATGGTTCGAACCCCAGCTTGTAATCCCCTTCCCCATTTTCCCTTAAAGAAAAATAAAATAATAATAAATACTCCTACAGCTAAAAAGAATAATTTGGTAAGTGTACAAGGATAAAAAATCTTTTTTTTTAAAAAAAAAAATTGGGGTAGGGGAGGGAATTACAAGATAGGGAATTGAACTCTCACCAACAAGGTGAAAGTCCAGGTAGCCAACCAACTGGCTTCTAAGAGTCGCCTGAATCCTTTAGCTTTTTTGAATGAAATTTTCATTTTTTTAAAAAGAACTAACATATGATACTATGATTATCTGTATTGCCTCTGTCTCTTCTGCTTCCATTTTAATGCTGCTAACATTCCATTTCTCTCTGGAGTGGAACTTAAATTACATAATAATAAATTACAATTTTTTTACGAATAGAAGTGGTTAGAAAATATTTTGAAATCATCCTAGTAAAAGAAATTGTTTTACCCTCAGAATAATAACAGTGTCATGTCAAATGGTTCAAAGGGAGTATGGCATACTTGTTTCCCTTTTGAAGAAGCTTGCGTTAATTATCCAGAAAGGAAAAAAGAAAAAGTTTGATAGAACGTTTGAAATTTTCTGCAAAAGGTAGTGCTATAACATGCGGAATATAGATGTATGCTTAGTCATCAATTAAGCATTCTCGCATGCTATAACCTCACTTTGGTTCTTTAGTAACAAACATTTGGTTTTGATGTGATATTTTCTTTTCCATTAGTTTCCCAAATACGGATGAGATTCTAGATTTATAGTTAGATCCTCTACGTCACAAAGGAAAACAAGGAGAAGAGAGAGGAAAAAATATTTTTCTTTCTTGAACATCCCCAATTTTGGAACAGTTGAGGTGCATTTAGAACATACGTCTATTTCTGGTGGTCAGATGATGAGAAATGTTTTGATACAGTTAAGTCTGGGAATGTAACATGATTTCTACTATACATGTTTTTCTTTCTAACAATATCCTAATATATCTACAAAAATGTTTTGTACTATGACATGTTTTACTTTCTAATAGTATCCACTTATTTCCTTCCTTTGCCTCGGTTATCATATTATTTTCTTGTTGCTACTACTCTCGTCTACATTATTGTCAGCATTGGTTGCTTCCCTATTGTATTTCCTTTCTATACTTGATTTTGATATACTTTACTTGAGCCATGAGTATCGGAAATGACCTCTCTACCTCTACAAGGCAGGGGTAAGGCTGCGTACAGGCCACCCTCCCCAGACACCACTTGTGGGATACACTGGGTTTGTTGTTGTTGTAGTGAACATGCGTCTATTAGCCGAATGCTGAACTTGTTATTCTTTAGGTTCTAGGGTTGACCTTTCTCTAGGCAACATCTAGTCATGATATTAGTATATAGACATTAATTTTATTGCGTACTCTGTTATCTTGACGGAGGGAATGATCACAGTATATTTTCCCGCTTAGTTGGGTTATCTTTTTTTTTCTCACAGAACCAATACTTTAGATAAGCACAAAAAAGCCTACATATTATATTTCCCTGCTCTATTTGATATTCTTGATTTTGGAAAAATTCTCTGCTCTCATGAGCTATTTTAACTGTTTATGGTATTGTGATCTAAATCAAAATAATTCTTCTACTTTTTCATGCTTAATTAGGTTTTGACAACTTGCAGGAGGAAGTTATAAGAGTAGTTGAAACCGACAAATCACCCTTTCTGCAGTTTATTTTCTGGCTCTGGAGTGGATCGAGATACTCTGGTCTGCTATGCATAGTCTTGTCATGTACTATCTACTCCATGATGGAAATTGTTTCAGATGTTTTTACTGGTCAGTAACTTATTAAACATTTGGACCATTACAAATTTTTGCTCGTTATCCCTTCATATTCCACGGACCTGTGGGTCCTTTGGCATTGTTTTTCCTTCTAGTAGTGTAATAAGGTTTAACAAATAACAGCAGTGCATCATTTTGACCTATTGCTGTATGCTTTTGGTTCTGCCTTTGAATAGGAAATTTCCCTGCAACTTTTGATTTTCATAGAAGTTCCTTGTGTAAGGTTTTGATGTTATTATTGTACATGACCATATATTGTGTATGTAGATGCATACTTCAAGATGTATCTAATGTTTTATGATTGATTTTTAGCTGTGATACTAATATTTGTTTTCGTCTTTTCCCGAAATGGCAGCTCAATCTGTACCTCTTTTTGAAATAGCCTTTGCAAGATGTACAGTAGTCCTAATTCTTTCCTCTGTGTGGATAAGGAAAAGTGGTCAACCAATATTTGGACCAACAAGTGCCAGGAAACTTTTGGTCTTAAGAGCTCTCAGTGGATGCATCTCCTTGCTGAGTTTCATCTACAGGTAAGAAAACCTAAGCCCCTCAATCCACCTTCCAGATGGACCATGTCAGTCTAATCAATAGTTTTAGAGGAATATTTACACCGGTTTGCAAGAAGATGATCTTTCAACATTTAGGATATATGAAATGAAATCTTCCTGATTCTTCCACTTTTACTTTTATTCTCATCTGGGTTCACACTATTTGAGGGTTTGAATGACTTTGCTTCATCTTGCTGACCTGAAACAATTGTTTATAATTTTGAAGATAGTTAGAGAAGACACAATATATTCTTATCTGCCATCCCTATACTGTTAAAGTCACTTACTTAGGAAGTTTTAATTGAATAATTCAATAATTTAATCACAATGTTGAAAATGAAATGAGCATCTATATCAATTGAGAATAACAAGTAACTTATAAAGGTGAATGAATTGTGTTATACATCTGATTTAATAGTATACATAAGAAGTAGCACATAACCATGGACAAAACTTAATGGTAATTAACAAGTTGGAAGGAGGAGAAAAAGCCAGCTATATCAATATAGCACGTAAATGGATTTCCACAGTTCAAATTTCCCTTCAGTTGCATTACGACAGAGTGCCACTGCTATAATCAATCTATTTTACCTTGATTATTTCATTTTCCTATTCATGCTACAGCCCCTTCATTGATCCTGTAAAATATGATTATGTAAACATGATTTACTAGTAACCATGAAACAGTCAATTTTATTTTCCAGCATCCAGCGGCTACCTGTGTCTCAGGCTATCATATTGAGCTTTACTGCTCCAATTATGGCTTCAACTGTGGCTAGAGTCACGTTGCATGAAAAATTAAAAATTGCAGAAATTGGAGGTATGGTCATATGCAGAATTGATAGAAGTCCTAGCTGATCTTTTATTTTTCTTTATCATTTAATCCTGTATGGTGTGCATAGTTTGCTGTTCCAACTTGATTGTGGTGTTTGAAGCAGATAACAAGACTATATATTTTTTTTCATGTCTGGGCTTTAGGGGCTCACAGATAGTTGAAAATTTGAATGTTTTCTCAACCTCTGTGAAACTGAGAGAATTGTGAATGTACATCTTGTTCTTGGCTTCTTGCACCCACACATTATTGTAAATTGGTTGGAATTTCTGGTCCTTCTCTTTTCCTTCTTCTTGTGGAGTGCCCCTCGGCACACGGTGTAGGTGTTTGAATATCTGAATTATCTTAACTTTTAAAACTGAAAGATAAATAGGAGATAATGCATTATTCTTGCATTTACCACGACAACATTGCAAATCCGTTACAATGTCTGTTCCTTTCATATTCCTTCTCTTTGACAGCACAACCTCCTTTTTGTTTTTGGGTGTGTTGAAGACATAATTAAGTAATTAAAAATGTGATTTCTCTAACAACTTAAGTTTTTAGATGAGATGGTTGTACACTTCAATCTCGTATTAGAGGAGGGAGAGGTCCTGAGTTCAAATCTCACCCCACCCATTATTAAAAAAGAAGCCTCACGTGCTTTACTCATAAAAAAGAATCAAGTTCACACACGAGGGGCGTGCTGAGGAAATAATTAAGTAATTAAAACTTTTCTCTTTATATGTTTAAGCTTTTAGATAAGATGGTCACACTTCAACAAGGTGCAAAGGTGGGGTTATAGATGCTTGAAAATCTGAAGTTTCTCTTAGCGCCTACAAATTAAATGATAGAGGGGCAGATTATATTGATCTTGCATTCAGTGGTTCTGTTTCATATGTGCTGTCCAGCTTAAGGAATCAGGATATCTAAGAGTTCCTTCAGCCCTTCCAGTTTGCCTAGGTTGAGCGATGCTTTTAATTTTCCAATCTCGATAACTTCTCCAATCTATTGCTGCTCTACACCGACTAGTGGTTATTTCACTGTTAATTGTGAAACTATACAAGCCAGGGAACTCTTCTTTAAGAGGAACATATATCTAATGGAGATTTTGTATATCAGTCATGATTTATATGCTTCTAGAGGACCGTTAGTTAACTGAGAAATCCGCTATTCCTACGAGAAATTCGTTTTTTTTGTTGTTTCTAGGGTACTTTTCTTAATTTCCTATCTCTTATTCTTTTGTTGGTATTCTTTATCGCTATTGATTTGTTGCAGGTTTAGCTAGCAGTTTCTTTGGTGTGCTGTTTATTTTTCAACCAATGGTCAGAACACAAGGTACAAAAGTTAATACAAATGTAACTGTTTTTGAGATAAGATTTTTTTTTGGAGAGTTGGTACCAACTATCTAACTATTTAGAACTAAGTGATTTTCTGTAGATTAAACCAAAAGACGACAACATTTTGATACATATCAAATTTTAATTTTGACGTCAAATGTTCAACACACCCAGTGTAACCCCACAAGTGGGGGTTTTGGGTAGAGTGTACGCAAAACTTACACTTACCTCGTGGAGGTTTAGAGACTGTCTCCGAAAAATCCCAGGCTCAAGTGTAGCAAATAAAAATAGTTATGAAAAGGAAAAACTATAGTGAAGAAAACATGGTAACTAATAAGGAAAGCAATGCAGAACATTCAGGAAAGGAATAGTAACAACAACAAACAAATGTGATAATCCAAACACAATAAACAACTGATGGCAATAGATATCAAAGGCAAGAAACTACAAGAATTAGACTAATACTATGATAGGCACCACCAAGCCTAAACCTGTCGAAAAGCAAGACAACGCTCCATTTCCTGCTAAGCTTCTACCCTGCACACGACCTCCATATCGTCCTATCTAAGGTCATGTCCTTGGTAAGCTGAAGCTGCATGTCTTGTTTAATCACCTCTTCCCAATACTTTTTCGGGTTACCTCTACCTCTCGTACCCACTATATCCAACTTCTCACACCTTTTCATTGGTGCATCTACACATCTCTTTTTCACATGCTCAAACTATCTCAGCCTCACATTTCTCATTTGTCCACCTCAGAGGCCATTTCCACCTTGTTCTAGATATCCTCATTCCTAATCTTACCGCTCCTAGTATGCCTACACATCTATCACAACATTCTCATTTTCGCAGCTTGCATCTTTTGAACATGAGAGTTTTGCACTGACGAGCACTCCGCCCATACAACAAAGTATGTCTAACCACCACACTGTAGAACTTACCTTCAAGTTTAGGTGGTACCTTTTCATCACACAAGACTCTGGAGGCAAGTTTCCATTTCATCCACGCCTCACCAATATGATAAGTGGCATCATTATCGATCTCCCCATTGCCTTAGATTAAAGACCCAAGATACTTAAAACTCTCTCTTGGGGATAGCCTATGTGTCAATTCTTACTTTCATGCTTGCCTAATGCAGTGCGTCACTGAATTTGCACTCCAAATATTTTGTTTTGGTCCAGTTCAACCTGAACCTTTGGACACCAATGTTTGTCTCCACACCTCCAATCTAGCATTAACTCCACTGCAAGTCTCATCAATCAGTACTATGTCATCTGTAAATAACATACACCATGACACCTCATCTTGAATATACCATGTCAATTTATCCATCATCAAGGAAAATTGAAATGAGCTAAACTCTAATCCTTGGTGCAACCTCATCTCGATTGGTAAATGCTCCAAGTCTCCTCTTACTGTTCTTATCTGAGTGTTGACTCCATCATACATGTCCTTTTTCTCCCTAATATAAGCCACCGGTTCACCTCTATCCTCCAGCATCTCCAGAGGACTTCCCTAGGGACTTTGTCGTAGGCAAGGTCAGTTAACATTATATGTAATTAGCTTTTTTAGTTTTATGCTGTTAAGTAATTGCTGATTGTGTTACTTCTAAATTTGACAGTGCAGAAACTGTTTTTCACCATGCACATTTATGTGCAAACCCGACTAGAGCCCTACTGCCCCCCAAATGTCTCACTCTCTTGTTACTTATCAGTTGAATGTGCAATGCAGTGCAGGGTGATAGCTATTCTATGATCTCTTCTCATCCCAGAAAAAGTTTCCCTAAAGAAATCCTTGTCCCTTCCCATCATCAGAATCCGACTTACGTTAAGACTACCCACTTTTGGACCTTGTTAACACCTTTGTGCTTACACCTGTTCGTTTCGGAGTGGTTCATCTCCAGCTCATTCTTCCATTCTCAGTGGTATCTTGAAAATAGTTTTCCCTTTATTAGCTCTCATTCAGTTGTACTTGCTCATCTCAAAGGCACTCTTACAAGAATCGTACATTTTTCATATGTATTTCTGTTGGAGAAAAATCACTTGATTTTATAGTCTTTTATATTTTAAATTATATTTTAAACAATTAAATCAGTTAGCTTGCTGGAACTAGTAGTCAACTAATAGTGCCCTCTATCAAAATTGAGGTTAGGGCCTGGATTTATTACATGTTTATAGGAGAAATGAACTGCTCCCACTAGGACAGGATGAATTGCACCTTCTTATGTTTGGAAAGATTGATCTGCTCAATAACCAAAACACTTACAATCTCATTTGGTTTGTTATTTGAGTTCTCAAAGTATCAACATGGAAATTTTGTACAGGAGTTTTCCCAAGTTCGATAGAAGTGAGTGAATCTCACATCTTTGCTGTTCTGGTTGGCTTATTTTCATCTGTTGCAAGTGGAGTCACCTACTGCCTTACGAGAGCAGGAGCCAAGGCAGCAGATCAACCTGTGTAAGATTGTTTACTTGCTACTCTCATCTAAGGGATGTTTGTTGTATCATTATTAATATGCGTTGACTTGTTCCCCCCTCCCCCACAAGTCTGGTGAAGCGCATAACCGGCACCCGATGCCTTTAACTTTCATTGAGCGACAACCAGACTTAGCTGCCCATCATCATGAACAATGCATACATCATATCGTAAAACATTTATAACTTTAAATTTAAACATATGGCTCATGCGCCCTAAGTCATGAACTGAAAAAGCATAAGTTTAGCTATAAGCCACAAAATCATAAATGTGGAATCATAACATAATCAAACATGAGAACAAAAGATATAGAATCCCATGTACATAACTAGACCTCTCATTGTGTGTGTCATGGAATCTCTAAAGATATAAATGAGAGAGCAAGGGCACGGGGCATTCCTCGGCTCAACAAAAGAATAGTATAAAGTACCAGCATCGACTGATGACTTAGGTGGGGCTAACAAAAAATGACTGAAAGGAAAAGGCACTTAGCTCGTGTAGTCTACTTTGGGAGCTCCTGAATTTGCCAGAACACAACCAAAAAATTGCCCATAGGATTGCCATCGACTCCTTCCAATAAGGTTGGAGTGAAGCCTTAGAAAACATGAGCATGCACAATAAGAAAAATATCATAAACATTTTGTAGATACATTTGTAAAAAACGATAGACATTTCAAAGAAAATTATAACCTAAAATTATGCCAACATGGATTTAACTTAACTAAACTACTTTACTTTAACTTGGGAGTTTATGGACATCGACACAGTCATAATTGTGTCATGTGTAGTTGTGTCCATCATGACGAACGACCAACACTCAATCGACAAGGATGTTTCACCATAATGCTGTATAGTTTGGTATGCTAACACTAATGGCACCTCCTTTAGGGATGGTAAGAGTAGTTTCCATTCAAAAAGGTATAAGCTATAATCCTTCACGTGAATGTATCGTTTTTACATATAAACACACCTTTTATAGGAAGCTAATATCCTCTCAGTAAGGTCCTCCCAATATATATAACTTGTAACATGTGACTGCATTTAGCTCCTCCCAAAACATATAACTTAGTAACATGTGACTGGCATAGACACCCTTAGTTGATCTTTCTGAATGCTCCCTCTATCCCAATATATGTGAACATTTATTTGATTGGGCACAGAGTTAAGAAAGAAAGATTTTTCAAGCTTGTGGTCTAAAATAAGTCACAGACATTTGGCTATAAATAATCTCATTAAGGATAAAATGGGAAGTTTAGTTGAAGTGTTTCTAAATATAGAAATGTGTCCTTATCAAAATATAGAAATGTGTCTTTCATTTTCAAAAATAATAATAATATAGAAATGTGTCATTCTTTTTGGGATAAACTAACTGAGCTACATAAATTGGGATTAATACGTAGCACAATAAGCATTAACATATCATTTGTACTTGAAAACAAATCAATAAGTTTGAAATGAAGTAATCAAAGGAGACATGGTTCGATCATGAGCTTAAGCTTAATTCTCAAAACATACATAAAGTGCTATCCTTAAAATCATAAGGCAGTAAATAGCTAAAGTTAGGAAAGATTATGCATATACATGTTCATAATATAGCAGAATGCTACAAGTACCCAAGGGTGTGACCTAGTGGTCAATGAAGTGGGTTGTGCACCATGAGGTCTTAGGTTCAAATCCTAGCAGTGAAAAACAATAGGTGATTTCTTCCATCTATTCCACCTTGGTGGATAGAGTTACCGTGCCCCTAAGAACTCATACTTACTTTCTGTACATTTTTTTGTGACTTGAGAAGACATACAATTTTAAAAAAATGCCTTGAATGTAGGTACATCTCAAGTTGCCTCGTCTCAGCTTCCCAAATAATTAATAGACGTCCAAAAAGTGTCAATAATATCAATCTACATATTCATAATTGAATTCTATCAATTTCTGTCCAAAACTATCTCAACACCACCCATCTAGGATTAAGGATTCATACATTGGCAATACGCCATCCAAATCCCATCCCCTCATAAATCTAATTCATGTCCACCAACTCCAATACATATATTCAAGTCGTTGGGTGGTGGTGGGGTGGGTGATGGTATTAGAACAATTATTTATTTCATTTGTTAACCCTTGGCTACTATCATGTTCCTCACAAGCCTCACCTTTAGGGTTCAATATCATGTTGAAATCACAATTTTTACCCACAAGTACTTTTAATGAACTTATTTAAGCCCCCATAATGGAATTAACTTGGAAGAATGTTGGGATTCTTGGTCAATCTTGAGATATATGTGGATTCCATGGGATTCAGGTGTTATTATTTGTAATAAATGAGTGGAATATACTCAAAACCATCATAAATAGCTCACCTCTGAAGTGATAATGGCTTGGCAGAGTCTCCTCCTCAAAAGCTGTTAACAACCTCTCCAAAACTCATTTATCTCTCCCCCTAATTTTAACTTATATTTAGAGCTCAGACGGTCTCGTGCTGGGAAGGCGGCATGACCCTATCACATGCGATCCTTTGGCCTTGCCTTTCCTCGCGAGGTGAGGCCATTACGAGGCTGGATGATCTGTCCCAGTTTCATCGTGATGAGCATGCGGCACATGCTCTAGTATCTAGTCCTGGAGTTGAGAATGCGATAACGCTAAATTTTTATCCGGACTGAACCCCTTTTCTGCAACTCCAAGTCCCTCATGCGATAGGCGTGTCACACATGTCCATGGCATGACCTGGGACTTCATCTTCTTTTATATTTTGATATTTTTAGTCATGTTGACACTTGAATACACTTCCCAAATTGTACTATACATATGTGACCATGTTTCAATGATCTCATCACCCTCGTCTAGGTCTGTACACACCCCGGGATTACTTTAAAATGGCATCAGGCTCGTACATTGCCTTAACTAGTGTTAAAAGTGTACGGGGTTTCACACTTGTTTTACAGATAGAGTAGAATAATTTTTGTTCTCTATATTCCCTAATTAGAAGGAAAAGGTATATTAATTAGATTGTACTGTATGGAGGAACATAGCCTTCAAATTCTGTTGTCAGTCGGTTTAGGGAATAGTTTTTCTTACAGATTTAAACCTCATAGAGGACATTAATACTGATCAATTACATTCATGACATAAAAGGTTGTTAATATGTAAGACATTGTGGCTTTTCCAAGGACCGCCAACAAAGAAGAAATATATTCTCATTTGTGCGTTAATCACACCTGATCTTTGATGTAAACTCACAGTAAGTCAAGATTCCTCAAATGTTCTAAAGTACTGAAATAACTTGTAGAAAATAGAGTTTTCCCATTTTGGCTGTGATCTGTCCGAACGCTTGATGCCAAAAGCTCACATGTGTGGAGCTAGTTTCACAAGATTTTCAAAGGTTTTTAACTATTGTGATCATGTATAGTATGCAAAAGAACAATTTAGATGTCAAAAGTGTACAAGCTCCTTTGCTCTTCTTTCATGACTCTTTGCTCCCCTAAAGTGCTTCTTAAGCAATAATCTTTTTCTTTCAGGCTTCCAGTGCTTTCGTTTGCTCTGCTTGCTAGTCCTGCTGCTGCAATATCTACTTTTGCCTTTGAAGTAAGATACTTTACATATCGTTAGTTCTTTATTAAATAAAGAGGCAAATGCATATAATCCTGGTAGATTAAAACTATTGCAGGTTTCATATGATATTTGCTGCGATAAATATTCATTAAGCATTCACAGAAGCTTACTATGAAGTGTACATTGATGCTATTGTAGAAAATATTTCAGATATAATTGTACAGGGAACTCTCCTCTCCATTGTGAATAGAGTGATTCATTCTTCATTTTACCTTGTCCAGATAATGGACGGTCTTCTTGAATATTCTAGAGCGATAGTTTGTTATGCCTACATTTGTGTTTTTTTTGGTAAAAAGGTTATATTTAAGGGACACTTACCAATATATATAGTTTGGCCAACTAGTTTACAAAATAAGTACAAGTATGGCCTAAGTATAAGCAACATATATACTGGTTATGTAGAGGTATGTATATTATATGTTGAATATTCATATTTAGAATAAGTATACACAACACAACCTATACATTGTGTACATATTTTGTTAATTAGATCACCCAAAGGCATGTCACTGCCTTTATGTTGAAGAGAGTAATTTTTCATTTTTTCTTGTACTAGAAGAAGTGTGTATAGTGAACTTGCAAGAATTATATTCTAACTTCAGGTTCAATAGCCACCTGTATCTCTCTGTACTCGTGAGTTAAGTTTGATTGGAGTTGTGTTCTTATTTTGTTAACCTTCTATTGGTGTAGTAGTTAAGTATCCTTCTCGACTTTCGGTTGATTCTTTTTCCTAATTGTCTTATTTTGTTGAATGCAGAACTTTGTACTCCCTAGTTTCTATTCTTTCCTTCTGATGGTTGTACTTGGTGTACTAGCTTTCTTTGCAGAGGTACTATTCTGAACTCTAATCTGGTCACGTGATCAATATCCAAATTCTGATTTCTTAGACCCATCCTCCAATTTGCGCTAATAACCCCTTACTCTCCACAGATAACTTTAGCACGTGGACTTCAGCTTGAGAAAACTAGTAGAGTTGCCAATATCCAGTTTATTGAGGTATGTATCTTATCATGTTGTTTGTTGAGTTACCTCTTGTGTGAAACTGTCTTACCTCTGATTGTCTAATCTGCACAATAATATGGACCAAGTGTAGTAGTAGTTGTTTTTGTATCTGCACAAATTGTTAAATGAAGATCGGGCTGTTGTGCTACCCTGCTTGCTTGATTTTGGCAGAATAATATTGATTAATAACGACACTCGTGGAGAATAGTGAAGCTTTCTTTAGGTTAGAGTTAGAATTAAGGCAAAAAAAGGTGTGATAATATAGTCAACAAACATCAGATGACATTTATAAAAAGGAGGCTGTTAATGGATGATGCTCTTATTGCAAATCAAGATTGAAAGGGAGTGATCCTGGGGTAATGTGCAAGTTGGACATTGAAAAGGCATATGACCATGTAAATTAGATGTTCTTGCTGAACACTCTGAAACAAATGGGCTTTGGAGAAAGATGGTTGGGCTGGATTAGATTCTGTATCAGCACTGTGCGATTTTCTATCCTTGTGAATGGTGAACCAGTGGGTTTCTTTTTTCCTTCAGAAAGGGGAATTATAGAGGGTGATTCTTTGTCACCCTTCTTATTCATCTCGGTAATGGAAGGGTTTGGTAGTCGATTAAAGGTTTCCAGATAAATGGAAACAGTGGAGAAATTAAGGAGATATGTCACTTGTTGTATGCAGATGATACAGTCATCTCCTGTGAGCCTCAGGAGGAGCAGATAAGATTCAAGATATTTTTTTTTGTTTTTTGAAGCTGCTGCAAGGCTAAAAGTTAACTGGGGAAGAACAACTTGTTCCCTATCAAGGAGGTGGCTAACATTCAGAGGCTAGCAGAAATCTTGGGTTGCGAAGTGGATAATATGCCCACAGTTTATCTAGGTATGCCTTTGGGCAGTAAACATAAAAATGTGAAGATATGGGACAACATTGTGGAGAAGACAGGAAAGAGATTGGCCAGATGGAAGGCACAATATACATCCTTAGGGGACAGACATCCTAATCAACTCAGTCTTTGATTCTCTTCCAACTTATGTAATGTCACCCTTTCCTTTACCTTCAAAGGTGTTGAAGAAACTGGACAGACTCGGGAGAGATTTCCTTTGGCATGGTTGCAAAGAGATTAAAGGCTATAATCTGGTCAAACGGGAGGTAGTTTTGAATAGCAAAGATAGGGGTGGTCTGGGCATCAGAGATCTGAGGAAGCCAAACAATTGTTTATGATGAAGTGGTTGTGGAGATACAATGAGGAGGGGAAAACACTGTGGAAGGACATGATCAAATGCAAATATGGTGAGGATGAAAATTGGTGTAGCAATGCTAGCACTGATACTTAGGAGTGGGGGTATGATGGAGAAGTATTAGAAATCTGTGGTCTAAGCTAGAGTCTAATCTGTGCACATTAAGGTGGGAGATGGGAGGAGAACTAGATTCTGGAGGCATACCTGGATCAAACAAACTCCTTTGAAGGACTCTTTTCCTGATCTGTTCATACTATGCAACAATCCTGAGGCAAGGATCAAAGAATGTTAGACAACACAAGGATGGACCTATCTTTTAGAAGACTACTGAATGACTAGGAAGTGGAGAGAATAGCCAAATTACTAGAAGATGTTGGGTTTTTTTTTACAGGCACCAACAGTGACTCTGATGCAGTGAGATGGTCACACTATGAGGATGGGATCTTCACAGTTGGCAGGGCCTACAAGTGGGAGAGCAACCAGCACAACATCAGTAACCAAAGTTTGTGAAGGAAGGTATGGAGGAATTCAGGCACCACAAAAGTCAAATGTTTCACATGGTTGGTTGTTAGAAGGGCATGCTTGACAAATGACGTCTTGAAGAAGAAAGGAAAGATCATAGTTTCTTGGTGTTCACTATGTGGGAAGACAGGAGAAACCAACAACCATCTGTTCTTACACTGCAGCTTCACAACACAGATATGGGCCATGTTTCTTAACATATCAGAAACTAAGTGGACTATGCCTGAACACACTGTTGAGCTGCTGGATTAGGAGACGAGGCAACAAAAGACAGAAGACATGGTGGAGTTTAATCCCACATTGCATATGGTGGACAGTTTGGAAGGAAAGGAAAAGGAGAAATTCTGAAGATATATCCAATTCCATTCATAAGGTTAAGTGGAATTGTACCGTATCTCTCTGTTTTTGGTGTAAAGAGATAGGAATAGAGGATTCAGATCAGTTTATAGAATTCTTAGGATCCTTGCAAGTATTACCTTTTTTTTTCTTTTTTTCTTTTCTTTTTTCTTGTGAAGGTCCCCATCATCTCCTTATTTCTGAAGAACACAACATTACCCATTTCCCCAAAAAAAAAAACAATAATTTAAGTAAATAAGAATCTCCTCTCTAAAAGTTTGAGATTTTAAATGATGTGTTCATATAATTCAATATAGTGCGGAAGCAGGCAAAGGCTCGAATCTCACTTGAGGCAATATTAGAGATGTAGTTAAGTTGATGAAACTATCATTTCTCTAAAAGCATAAGCTTGTAGATGATGTAGTCACGTAATGCAACACTTTATTCAAATTCAAAGAACTCTAACTAGCAGTTATAAATATTTGAATGGTTTATTCTTGGATTGTGTGTGGAATTCTTTGCAATTCAACTATGCGTAGTGCTACATCACCAGAGACCTGTGAATGGAACTTGATTCACTGCAATTGCAAACTCATATTCCTCTGCCAGAGACCTGCCATGCAATAAAGTTGAAAGTTCTGGTGTGATTTTTTTTTTTATTCTTTCTGTAGGAAAATTAGTTTAATACCATACATTAGAATTTGTGTGTCAAAGTCGAGCTTTGCTTTCTGTTATCCTACTGTATCATGTTGCAGCCTCTTTGCGTTGTGTTGACTGATATTGTTTTGTATTTCAGGTTGCACTATCACAATTTCTTGGAATGGGCTCATCAAGAATCATTCCATCTTTTGGCAGATTAGTTGGATGTATAATTATCTTGATTTCAGCATGTTGTACCATGTATATTGGACCTGAGAAAGAGATTGAATGAAAAAAGTTGGCTATTCCTTTTTTTTTTCTGCGAGCACTGCGCATGGTGCAACTGCATGATTTTTTAATTTTTATTTTTCCAATCTCTAACAACCATTTGTGCCCAATGCTTCAAGGGGTTCTTCCCTTCTGCATGAGTTCAATGAATGCCTGTTTGTGCCATCATGAACTTGTACGACCATCTGTCCAATACTCATAATCTCAAATGTGAAATTCTGCCAGAGTTCCCATTTTTGGAAGTGTAATGCTTTGGTCATCTTTTATGCTTATAATAGCTTGATGTCACTGTATCAAAAAGTGGACTATCAAAGTATTTATTATTGTTAAATACATTTGGCTTCTGAAAAGCTTTTTAGCTTTCATCTGGGAAATCCCTTGTGTAAATTTCCACATTTAAACTGCCTTCTCTCTAAATTGAGGAGCTACTTCAAACTCGGTTAGAATCTGTTACAAATATTCTTTAAATTGCACCTTGGCACTTACATTTGTGCTCTAATTTATATCACGGTTTCTGTTTAACATCATTAAGTCTTTATACAACTTTTATCTTGGTTGCTGAAGCTCTGTCCAGAGGTCTGAATGCACTAGAAGACAGCGTCTATCTTTAAGAGTTATGGTGAATCATTTATCATATGCAAATGGACATGAAATCATTGAAGATAACGATGAAGATCTGGAAAAAATATGAAGCTGCGTCTGGGCAACTAGTAAATCTGGAGAAAAGCGCATTCTATTTGCATGAGGAGACTCAAAGGGAATGTGTCCACAGGTTGAAGAAGATAACAAATATGAGACAGAGGGAAAATTGTCTTTTGGTGGAAGGGCAGAACTCATCAATCGTGCTCTTCAAAGTATACACCTTCAAATACTTTCAGTAATAAGTCCATTTGTTGGGGTTATTAAACAAGAATCATTCTATTCTGGCTAATTCTTCTGGAGTAAGAAGGCTGATGCTAAAAGTATACACTGGATGAAATGAAACTCACTATGTTTACATAAAGAGGGAGATCTTGGTTTTCGATCCTTGGGGGATATGGAAAATAAATACAATATGAAGCTGCACCCACTCCCTGCACAGGGTAAGGGGGCTTCTAGTACATGAAAGAAGATGATTGCAGTCAGACAGTAAGTAGGAGCTCTATAGTATGCATTACCAGAAGTTAATAATGAAGAAGAGGTGGAGATCAAAGAATACAAGAATGTTGGAAGTTGGAACATACAAAAACTTAGAGAACAGTTGCCTGAAGAGTAGGGATGTACATGGCTGGGTTGGTTCGGGTTTTTCAAATATCAAACCAAACCATTAGTGTCAGATTTTTAAATTTATAAACCAAACCAATAAAACTCGGGTTTTTCAACCTCGGGTTTTTTAAGATTTTTTCGGGATTTTTGGATTTTCGAGTTTTTTCGGTAAAGTATTCATACAGATATATAATTTACTTGTACTTCAAATATTTCTTTAGTCCTACCACAATACAACTATCTAAGATGTTTCTTAAGAAAATAACACAAAATATGATATGATTAATGACATTAAAATATCCGACAAAAAAATAATAATGAAATCGAGTAAACAAATATTGCAAATTAACAAGTCATAACAAAAATGATCATAATTTAAAAGTACTAAATCATGCTATAATAAGTTTAATAAGTATTAGTTACATGACTAATTATTAAAGGAAATTAAAATTAGATTATGTATTTTAGTTGTCTAAATCAATCTAAAACTAAAGAACAAATATTCAATATTATTGTCATTTTTAGTGTTAGAATTGATTTTCTTTTTTGCATTAGTATTTATTTGATTTTGATTTAAGCATTATTATAATTACCAACATATGTAAACTATAATCTTTATTGAACCATCCAGAATTCTAAGTTTCAAACTTGAAATAATATATTAAAATATAAAAACTATGAAAAAGTATAAGAAATATTTAAAAATTATATCAAAGTAAATATTTTTATGTATAAAATAAAATTTTAAAATTATATATAATGTCGGGTTGTTTTTTTTTAGTTAAAACCAAACCAACCCAAATATAGTAGGATTTTTATTTTCAATACCAAACCAAGTCAAACCAAACCACTAGTCGGGTCTTTTTTGGTTTGACTCGATTTGCGGTTTGATTCGGTTTTCGGTTCGATTTTGTACACCCCTACCGGAAGGGTATGTGCTTCATATCACAAATTACTATAAAAATAGATTCACAAGCCATGCAACAAATTCTAGAAGGGAAATGGAGTATTAGTATCATACTGGAAGACATATAAGGGTCGTTTGGTAGAGTGTATTAGAAGAAACAATGCATGCATTAACTTTGTATATTATTAGTACCTTGTTTGGTGCACTTTTTCAACTTATGTATTGCATTAGTTATACATTCTATTGTGTATTATCAATACATGGAAATCCATGATAGTAATGCAGGAAAATTTAATGCATGCATTAACATGGTTAAAAACTCAGTTGTCCCTCAAAGCCTTTATTTTATTTTTTTAATCTTTTCCACTTTATTTGTGGAGGGTATCTTTGTAACTAAATATTTTAAAGAAAATTATGTAAGGTATGCTATTTCTAATACACCAAACTAAATAATGCATAAGAAATAGTTTCTGCATAATTAATGCAATCATTACTAATAGGCTCGGCCTTGACTTTAGCTTTTGCAAATGATTTGACTGATAATTTTTAGACAAAATTTATTATTTTAGAATTAATTAATCCATAAAATTAATTTTAATTAATTCATGTAACATAATTAATTTAAAATTTGTGAAGCTATTTCAGAAAGAACCATGTCCTTCCGAATAGACATTTCTTTTCCCAAAAGACACTACGCCTGTTCTGAATAGATGAGTCTGTTGTGAACATGTGAGTTCACACCTCTCATTCACTATAAATATAGAGGTTTTCTCTCAATCTTCTACATCAAATATCCTCCGTCTACATACATTTTCTTACAAGGCATAATACATAAATACGACCCTTAACTTGGCTTCAATTGGCAACTAAGACCTTTAACTTTAGGTGTGCACAAGTAAACACTTAAACTTGTATAAAATTAAACAAATAGACACATTCGTCCTACATAACACTCTACATGGCAATTTTGTGTCCTACGTGGCGTCCTACGTGTATTATGCCATGTAGGACACGTGTGTCTACTTGTTCAATTTTATGTAAGTTTAAGTGCCTACTTGTGCACACTCAAAGTTGGAGGGCATAGTTGTCCGCTGAAGCCAAGTTAAAGGTCATGTTTATGTATTATGCCTTCTTACAAACAAAGTAGAGTCTTTGTATGATTTCGTTGCTGACTTTAAGTTCGCTGATGTTATTGAAGTGTGAGGTACCACTACTTCTTTAACAGGTATATCCATTTAATACCGAGAGGAAATAATTCACAACCTCGGGTATAGTGAGGGGATTAAATTCCTTAAGGACACAGTGAATTCTGTGGACTCAGATTTTTTTTTCTTTTCATCTCAACAATATTTCTGATTTACTAATCTGAATATAGGAGATAACAAGTATTATGTAGAGGCCAACACAAGTTTTATAATAGGATAGAGGCAAACACAAGTTTTACAACAAGATTCGGAAGCTGAAATTATAAAAAAGAAGAGAGATATTTTTTTCAGAATTAGAGAGACCTTGCGACCTTAGGTGTGAGGCACAAGAAGTCAAGAGAATACACACAAATGGCCTAAAAAGAATAAAGATTGGTCAAATAGATTAAACGAAGTGATTTTTTTAAGGTGTAAAGGTTAATTTATAAGTGTGAGAAAGTTTATTGGATAATAGTGAAGGTCATAAGAAACATCTAGCACAAAGTCGAGTTAAGAGCTTCCTTAATAATTACGTTTTTGTGTAAGTTCATACAAGAGTCAACTTTAAACAGATATATTTCCTATAATATGAAGAGTTAAGTGACCTATAACTAATAACCATCACATTGAAAGTACTCGAGTCTAGTTTCCAGCTCAAGTTTATCAATACGGTATTTGAGAAAGAAATCATGTCCATTTTACTATGTACCACGCTGCACTAGTCACCAAACTTTCGAAGGTTGAAAATTCAACCCTCAAGTGCGTGAGAGGCGCGATGTGCCCTACCCTATTCTAGACAAAAAATTAGCCCTACTTCGTCCAATTAAGGGTATTTTTTTGTTGGAAAAATGATTCTAGTACCTCAAAAAGAAGTACTCATATTACTGTCTAGGGTCATTCCTTTATATTTTGTTAATTATTTTGACATATTTTGATGACTATTGAAGGTCCTTAGTAGTCTTAATGATATTCATTATGGGATATTTAGTCGGTTACCAAACATATTTGTTGAATCAATTTGACCAAGTCTTAAATAACTTGTTAATAAGAAATATTGTCAATTTCTCTACCGTTGTAACAAATCTTTCTATTGGGTTTTCTATCTTTAGTCTTTGTTAGATTCTGACTCCTAGTTTTATACTAGATGAGCTTGTTGAATTCTAGGGATAACCTAGTGAAATATTCTTTAAGGACATCGTCTTTGACACGCCTCAAGCTTTGAAGATTTCCTTACAATGTTCGTGATGAAGTATTTTCCGTAAGATTTCCAGCATTTTTTATCCTACCACTTATGGATATTCCACCTAGATGTTTCTATAACTTTTTCTATTAGAAAAAACCCTTAGAAACTATATATATTACATCCGACTCCACCCTCTCCAACTTAGAACTCAAGGGGAAATCCGTACATCCCCACATTCATGATATTCTACTACGTTCTTGTTAGAACTTTCAATTCTTGATATCCTTGATGTTCCCTTTATTCATCATTTTTGTTAAAACTTTTAATTCTTGATATCTTTGAAGTTTACTTGATGAACCCTTATAACTAATAGTATGAACAATAAGTATGTTTTGAGAGGATTATTTAGCACTGATACTGGTGTAGGTTTGATTACACATACCTTAGAACTATGTTGACACCGTAGGTCAGGATCATACGGCTAGTTAGGACAACTTCTTAGCCAAGAGGCTCAGTTTTTGTCACGCCCCGAAACTCCACCCTAGACGCGCGACATGACACCAGGGGCGGCTCAACATAATTTGTGGCCTAAAGCGAAATTTTTATTAGAGGCCTAAAATCTATATAAATTTTATCTATATCTATTTATTTTTCTAAATTTCTAGACGTAAATTACTACTTAATATCTTTTATATAAATGATTTTTCAAACACTTTTTTTTTTAATTATTAGTTTTAAGTAAGATTTTATCAATTCAACATTGAAAAACGTCCTTTTATTGAGACAATTATTATATGAATTATTAACACAATTTTATAAGTAATAAGTTGATAAACTTTAAAGATAAGAGTTAGAATCATAGAATTTGATTAAAAAAGTTGATAACTTGGTATACCTACTTTAATATGAAAATTAACAAATAAATTAAAAAAAAATAAATTGTAATGCACTTTGTTCAACACTTTTCGACTATTGATTTATATTTTTGAGAATGTGTTACTCTAACTATCAAAGATTTGAAGAAATAGAGTGCAAAAAGAGTTACAAAGGATAAATAATGTGAGTGTTAACGAAGAAAATGTAAGAATACAAAACAATGTTTCCTTAATTTATTCTATTTGATGAATGGGGTTAAGATACATAATTTTTTATTTATAAAAATTTGAGGCCCCCAAAAATTGGGGGCCTCAGGCCGATGCCTAAAATTTTATAGGCAAGAGCCGGCCCTGCATGACACTCAAAACCCCCGTAGGTCCTAGAGTACCAACCAACCTGCTTAATCCAGAACATTCAATATAAATATCAATTTTAAATACCAATGCAGAAAGTAAGGCCCATTCTAATCAACCTTCAAGAAAGTTCAAAAGAGGAAAACCAATTCAATTCTTAATTAAAAAATCAAATCCAACTAACCATAGGTCTATGAAATCTCTATTAACAGAATAGCAATGTCTACATCAGGACATGACCTCCGACATACCATGAAAACAAAAAAAAGACTGATACAAGAAATGTTTGCTTTCCAAAAATGTAAAGCTCACCACAATGCTGACTGTTATCCCTTAATGATCTACTGTTGCCCACAACCATGAGCCTGTCTCTCCGATCCTACATCATGAAATGATGTAGCTCAGAGGACGGTCAATACAACAAATACTGGCATGCAACCCAGGGGAAAGGATACATACAT
>JAJOOE010002247.1:0-22132 GCA_036250405.1 Solanum raphanifolium
GAAGGGGCCTCTTGGGGAAAGGAATCCCAAGAGTGATAAGCAACCATACCTTATTGACGAATTAACCATGAAAATCCGAGTTGAAACCTTGGAGAGTTAGTCTTCTTCTTGAAGCTCCAATCTTCTTCAATGGAGTTCTTGAGGAGAGAGAGAGAGAGAGAGTAGAGAGAAGGAGGAACTTTAGGTTTAGATCTTTGGGGTTTTGTGTTTGAGTGATAAAAGTGAGGTAAATTGACTTAAAAATCATTATATACACATCCCCTAAAGTATCCTAAATACCCCTCACTTAGTTGGACTCTTTATTGAAGTAAAAGTCGATTTCTGAATTTCTGCATTTTCGTCGCGGAACAAGTCCGCGATGCGGAGCTGTTCCTTGAAGATATTTGGAATTAAATTTCGAGATAGTAGAGTCCGCGACATGACCGCGTCGTGAACTAACTTTTTGCTCCTTGGGGGAACTAGTCCGTGACGTGGAGCATTCCCTCCAAGTGCAATTTGCAAGCTGCCTTGGCAGCTTGCTTGGCCAAGGTTGGGGTCCTCCTCGGGGCCCCTTAGGGTGACCCCGGGGAGTCGTATTCGAATTTTTTGACCCTATAAACATATATTTACCTAATAAAAACCTTTTTACAAGATTATACCATCATACGATACACCCAAACCTGCCCAAAACCTAAGGACACACTAGAGCACATTCTTCTCTAGTTTCCGGACGTCGTGGTCGTTTCTTGACATTTAGACTTTTACTCTCCCAAACCAAGTCAATTGCATTAATTTAGGTTTTAAAACATCATTTTAACTATTTTTAAGTCATTATTCATAAGGCTAGGCTCTAACTTAAGTCATAGAATTTTTGAGGTGTTACAAAATTCCGGGTTTGTTATTCTCAATTACGTAAGTTCATAATTCTTTCATCCAAAACAATGAATTGTGTTCATATTATTATGGGTAACTAAACTCCACAACTAGGGTTGTGGGAACCATGAGCGATTAACAAAGTATGAATAGTAAATAAGCAGTTCTTGAATACTGTTTTTACATGCATTGATAATTCTTTCATTTAAAAGTCTTTTTAACGATGCACAACGTTAGAACTCGCATTGTTGCTACTTGCCGGACCAAGGAGGTAATCAACAAGAAAAGAATTATCAACATAAATTTAGTCGGATACTATCTAATAGTCTAGTGTCTATTGGTGCGAAGTAATAACTAAGCCAAACATCGATGTGATGTCTAATATGAGGTAAAGGTAAGGGTTAGTGAGTTATAGACACGTAGCCGGACCAAGGTGCAGGGTGAAATTCTCTAGATGCCGAACCAAGGATTTAGAGATACCTAGCTTATCACTTTGCATGTGGTACACTAGGAAGGGATTGTTATTACTAGGATTACTGCATTATGAGCTTGTGGGGAACACGTATATCTTAGTTAATTATCTCATCTTGATAACAACCAAAATTGACTTTTGTTTACTGATTACTTACTGAATTCTTACAATTTGTTTCACAAATGCCCTCCCCCCCCTTAATTACTTGTTTCTGGAAGTAAGTTGACTAAACGAATAGAATTGTTGGTTAAAGTTAAGTCTAGACCATTTTCCTCGTGGGATCGACCCCAACCTACAAGTTGGGTTCTATACTTGATAACGATCTCTTATGCTTCATTAGAGAGGTGTAATTTGAGTGTATCAATAAGTATCTCTTATTAATTAATGTGTGAGCATAATTGTTAGTATTACTTAATGTTAGCTTTTGAAGAGGAAAAATGGTAAAAGTGGGTTTGGAATGATAAAATTGGAAATTTGTATATTTGTATAAAGTAATTTTGGAATTGAGAAAGAGGGTGTTGCTGGGCAATCATGTAATGATTGAGGACATAATTGGGTTGTGATGACTGAGATTTATAAATAGGAAGAAAGGGCATATCAATTTGAGGTTCTAAAACAGTGGAGTTCTCGTGATTTTGCATGTAACTAGACTTTGTTGTTTCTTTGAATTTTCTTAATGTTATCATATTGTGATTCTAGTTTTGATATATTGGTATATATATTTAAATAGTAGATGTATTGTGTTATATGAAGATCATTAAATTTATGGTATTAGAAAATATTGAAACTAAACCCTAGGCTTGAAATTTGAAAAACATGAGAGTTGACAAGTTAGCGAGAAAATAAGATTGATTATAAATTTGGGTGAGTTTTTGGTCTAAGCTAGACATATAGTGGTATGGGTGTTGTAAATTTCGAAACCTTATTGTGATTACTTATTTGAATAGATTGCATTTATCAGGAAGTCTAATGAAAGAGAAAGACTCAAGTCCCGGAGTGATTGTTTGACTATTTGAGGCAAGTGGATTTCTAAACCCTTGTTAAGTGTATGGAATTCGTGTATTTCCTTGTAATATGTGTTTGGGGGTAATGAGACTTGGTGATGGGTGGACTTGTCCACATTGATTAATTCTAATGATGAAGAAGGGATAATAAAAAGGCAATGTGATATTTGTTTGTGTGTGAAGTGTTGAGAATTGATAATGGTTTGAAAGACTTGTTGAATCATATTGTTGATGTTGTATCATGATTGTGTTGTGGTGAATTGTGCAATGTTATGAAAATGGTCATCTCTTCATTATTTGTGTGAACATATCATTTGCATTGTTCTGAGACATGGTTGTGACAAGTGTTATTTGAATTGGGAAAGAATAAGAAATTAAAAAGGATGTACCATTTCGAGGGACGTATCGTGCGCCGTGATGGATACTATTTTTCGAGGGACGTATCGCACGCTGCGATGGTTACTATTATCGAGGAACGTATCGCGCGCCGAGATGGATGCATGGACATATATGTCCCCCATGGGTCCCAGACTGAGAGACAACGGGTGTATATCATTAGGTCAGACATGCATCACAATTTTACTTAAAATATAAAAAAAAAAGAAAAAATGACTAAGTTTTCGAAAAATCGATTAAACTTATGATTTAAGAGAAATCGAATTTCTAAAAGAACAGAGTCGCCACTTAATTTTTTAGTAAAAAATCAAGAAAAAACCTAAAGTTTTCAAAAGATTTAAACAGATAAAATCAATTGAAAATAAAAGCGTTCGAAGTTCAATGTACATTCCGAGAAGGTGTTAGGCCCTCGGAATTCCCGCTAACTCGCGGTTGACCGGCAATTTGACTAAAACGACTTTGACTAATTTTGGGAAAATGATCTGAAATAAAAATAATTTTACAACATTTTGATTAACTTTGAGAAAATAGTTAAAAAGAAATATTTTTAATTTTTTAAGAAAAATTGAACCTTGATTGAAATATTAATTTTGCAAGCGATTAGAATTTTGGCAAATCTAGGTTAATTAGAATTTTTATTTGAGTCTTTTTAAAAAAAAATAAAAAATTTAGACCCATTTAGTCAATTAAAGTATGTAAACTATTTTAAATTAATCGAAAATCAAGTAAAAGTTTTCAATAATGGTACAAGAGTTGATAAAAAGGAAACTTTATTGAAATTTATCTAACATAAAACATATGGTTCATCTTTTGGGGATTTAATTAAGTTAATTAAATATTCAATGAGTTAAAATTAAAGCATTCAAACAAAATAACAATTCAATGTTTAAGGCTAAAAATGTCCGAAGAGGACTGTTTTGGGGCCCAAAGATCAGGTTCTATTTGCCTGGACCGACTTTGGACCTTCAGCTGCTGATCATCTTGGGTTTTGACCCATTTTTCGTGTATATCGGACTGTATACTGAGGGTATACAGTCTATTTTGACCCCTTGCAACCTGCATTTCACTTTTCTGCCCTGTATATCATGTGTACAATTGCTGTACAGCAGTGTATACTGCTGTATACAGCAGGTATACAACTATTTTTTGAGCTTTTGGAGGCTTGCAAATTAAATTTCCAGCCCACGTTCATCAACCTCAACCTGTACGTCAGTCTCGCAACTTGCCAAAGGGGCTGACTCAAGTAAGAAGAGCAAATTTGGGCCTTTACGACCTAGATCGGTATGCAAACGGAAATAGAGAAGCCCGTGAGGACCCAAGGCAGATTCACGCATAGAAAACAACAAAAACAAGATAAGAATTAGTGATGGAGGACACTTTAAATCTATGCAATACAACCAAGATACATGAGAAAGAAATAAGACAAAATAGGCATGTGATTAGTTCGCTACCAATGTTATGCAAATATGACAAAGGAATGCATACAATACTTAATGAACTTTCATTTAAATTAAACTAACTTCACATAATAAGATGAAACACCAAAATGGTAGTGAATAACTAAACAATAAAAATAATAGTGATTAAATGAAGTAGATTTAGACATGATTACTTAGACATAAATAATGATGAGGAAGTAATTATTAGTAAAAAATGGAGCGGACTATTGAGGCTAATGTGATTAAGTTTAAAAAAAAATGCTATATGAAACTATGCAAAGGCAATAATGCACCCATGTATTAAAGGACTAAACTTGAGCATTTTTTGCACATAAGCAAAGTAGTAGACCCAATTCACAAAATAATGCTACTGCTTTGCACCAATTTTAGACATGACTAAGGGATGGATTTTTAGCAATTTTCACAACTTAAAATAAAGAAATAGGAAAAGCATAGGCGGCAAAACATACAAATAACTTAAGCACAATTTTTCACGTACTAAGGCATGTATTTAAAGCTAAACAAAAAGGGATTAAAATTTAAACCTTAAGACTATAATCTTTCTAAAATGAGATTCAATCAAAAGAAACCATCAAAAGAGAAGAAAATAAACAGCTCATGCGCTCAATAAGCACATACAAGAATAGGACACCACTGCATTTTGGAAAGATTTTTTAACTCAAACCAATTATGAAACTCGACTAATTTGTATATTCACCGAACCTTTACATAATAGAAAATAATACTCTAGATCAGATTCAAAAGAGGTATGGGAGATTACAAGTTTCAAGACCCTCAAAGGGGGTATGGATGCGAGTGAACATGATCGAAATAAACAACTAGAGATTCAAGACAAACAACAATATGGATAGTAAGTGAACTCAAAATCTTGACGTCTTGATTCATTCATCCAATTTGAGGTGGAAGAAAAAAGAGACTGACGTCGAAAATCAAACATTATCACAGATTCATACTAAACAAGAGCAAACTAAGACTAATACAGTCATTTCGAAAAATTGATCACAACTATATTATAAAAGCTAAGACAACTAGAATAGTAATAACAATTAGAAAATAACCCTCCAATATCTACATACATATTCAAGTCACAATCAACACTAAAGGTGAAATAGTAGACAAAAGAAACCTCAACTCTTATCAATATCCAAAAGCGAACAAACCATTATCGAAGGAGCAAACCGAATTCACACGGGAAAGGAGTGAACTAAAAAAAAATGATTGACTAAACAGAAAAGCTATGCTGATGACTTGAGACCAAACAAAATCGAAACAACCCAAATTTCTATCATTTCAAATAACTCAACAGTTAACATACCAGCATATTGAATATAACCAAAATATGAACTAAAAAAAAACAGGGGTTACCTTTTAAGGTGCAGCAAACTGGACAGGAAACGAGCAGAACGACACCTTCACCACGTTAGGAATCGAACACAAACAACAAGCAAGATGCTTGAGCGGAAATATCAACCCAAACACTAAAGAAAAATAAGTGCCTCCTCTAGTTTTCTTTGAAATGTATTTCTATATATATATTGCAGCTAATTGCTTTTCAATACCTTTTGCTCTAAAAGTTTTCAACCAAAAAACTCCACCCCTAAAAATGACAAGAAAAGATGTATTTATAGGGGAAAATTCGGGTTCCTTTTGAAGGGGAAAACGGAAGGGACTTTGAATAAGAACAAGGGTATATTCGAGATTCCCCACGAATTCCCAAAATTCAAAACTTCCCAAGGACCAAGAAAAGGTTGGTTTGTGCGATATTTCAACCAAATCCCACGAAATCTGGACGGAGGGATTGGGCGGCTGTTACAGAGAAAGGCTGTTCGAACTGCTCCGGCAGAGGAAGAAGACGCAGAAAGCTGCTGGTTTTGTGAACTCACTATTCTTCGCGTTTGGTCCAGTCGCGTTGCTGGACTTTTCTGGGTTTCATCGTGTTGTGAAGAAGAAGAGCGCGTAGGTGGGGTTGGTTGTATGTGTATGTATTGTTTTTGGTTAATTGGGAATTGTTGTATGTATTATGCTGCTGGGAATGGGTTATTGAATTGAAGGGATTTGGGTTGGGTTTCTAATGGATATTAGACTATTGTTGTTGTATTATATGTTGGGTTGGGAATTGTAATGAAGTTGGGCTACTGAAACTAATGTGAGAAAGGGAGAAATGGGCTGGAAATTTGAAATGAAAAGGCCCAAAATGGGTCTTTCAAAGAATAAGGGAAAGTGGTTAAAATTGTAAAATAGCCAAATGAATTAACAATTTAGCCGATTTGAATTTAGTCGGTGGGTTCGACCAAAAGCTAAATAGGATGAGTTTATATAAATTAATCAAGGAACTTCTTAATCTTAACGAAATAAAATAATTAATTTGATTATAAAATAATTTATTTAATTACAAACTAATTAACTCAAAATTATAACTATAATTTAAACTAAATTAAATTAATAAAATATTTAACTAAAATGTAAAATCTTTTTTTTGATGATTTTCAAATATTTATAAAATAACGTGATTGCAAAAATATACATATTTATTATTAACAAATGATAAAATTACTTTAAAAATAACTTGAAAGTATTTTGAATTTCATAAAACTCATTAATTCAAAATTATAACCATCCCTAATATTTAAAATATAAAATCTTTTTTTGAGATGATTTTCGAATAATCATAAAATATACTAATTATATACATAATTATGTAAAACATATCTATCATCTAAAAATTATGAAAAGTGACAAAACTATTTATAAATCTTGCAAACTATATTATTATTTTTTGGAAATTTTATAAACTAATTATTTTAAATCGTTTGAAATTGGAGAAGCTCGAAATGATTAACTTATATTGTGGAGGGTCAAAGTTGGGTGTCAACAGCTGTCCCTCGTTTGACTTGGATTGATGAAAGAAATTTGAGGCAAATGAAATTGACGAATCCAATTTTGACCGACCACATCTTCATCCTTTCGGAAAGGCTTTTTGGTACGTACTTTAGGACTCATGGCCGAACCCCGCAATCGGGTTTCCTACATATCTAAGGCCATATGAGAATTCAGGCCACTTGTAGTTCTATACGCTTGATTTGACGCACGATTTTGAAAGGATTCAAAAACTATCCTGATACTTGTATTATGAAGGGACCAGAATGCTCGAGAGTAAGATTTAAGAGAAAATGTTAGAACACAGCCTAGTTTTCAACATTGAGTCCGCCTATATATCTCTCAACTCAGGGAATCAGGTTGCTTGTAGTTTGACTCCATCGGTTGAAAATGATCCGGAGGAGTGACAAGTAAGTCGAGTATGAAAAAGAGGTTTGTAACCTCTTAGCCATGAATGTGGTGCACTTCACACTCATAAGTAAGAACTTACATGGACATAATTTCCAAAGCTCTTGGTACTTGTCACTTAGATTGGAAATTTGCTTTCGGTGAACCCAAAATTTTCCGGATGCGAAATTGAAACTAGGAAACCTAAAGAAAAACCCGCATGCCCTCTGATAGGGGTGTGGTTTGATTTTGGTGGAAGTCACTTCTTTGCTCGCGTCCTAAGAGTTTGGCACCCTTCTTTGGACTATGTCCCAGTTCGCTGCTAAGAAAAAATTCCACGTTGTGCTGCGTCCTTTTTGATGTCATCTGCACCTGTGGTTTGCTTTGAGAATTCATCCTCTTGGGATGCTCTCGAAAAAGACTAAGATAAAACTCATTAGCATAAAATGCAATTCAAATGGAGAGATAGTGTATTTTACCGTGTTGACACTTCATTGCTCTCCTTGAACATTTAACGTCAATTCCATCGGGTTTGACGTAAAGCAAATAAAGTTTGTGTCTCATATTTGTGATATATTTTCAATGTACTCTTCCTTTTATGTCAAAGCAATAAAATAAGCTGATGTAATATGTCGATGGTTCTCCTGATGTCGTTGTTGATAATTCTCTTGATATCGTTTTTGCATGGAAAATGATGCAGTCAATGTTGATCTTCTTGTGCTGGGTAAAGCTTTCTCGCGATGCATGAGTTTTTTTTTTTTTGCGATGCATGACTTCCTTCTCTTACTATGCATGACTTTCTCTGCGATACATGACTTTCTTCTCTTGTTATATATGATTTCCTTCTCTTACAATGCATGACTTCTTTCTCTTGCTATGCATGACTTCTTTCTCTTGTTATGCATGAATTTCACTGTGATACATGACTTTCTTCTCTTGTTATACATGATTTCCTTCTCTTGCTATGCATGAATTCCTTCTCTTGATATGCATGAATTTCTTTTCTCGCAATGCATGATTTCTTTCTCTTGTAATGCATGAATCTCTTTTCTCGCAATGCATGATTTCTTTCTCTTGCAATGCATGAATCTCTTTCTCTTGCAATGCATGAATCTTTTCTCGCAATGCATGATTTCTTTCTCTTGTAATGCATGAATCTCTTTTCTCGCAATGCATGAATCTCTTTCTCTTGTAATGCATGAATCTCTTCCCGCGATGCATGAATCTTTTCTTGCAATAGATGAATCTTCTCTTGCAATGCATGAATCTTCTCTTGCAATGCATGAATCTTTCTCTTGCAATGCGTGACCTCTTTTATTGTGATGCGTGAATCTTTTTTCGTGATGCATGAATCTTCTCTCGCAATGCATTAATATTTCTCTTGCGATGCATGCCTTTTTCTCTTGATATGCATGAATTTTTTATGATGCCTCCCTGATACCGAATGAAGATAATGCTTCACCGAGCAACATAAGTGATCTTCTAGGTATCTTTTGGATGGCGGTATCGTCTCAATTGACAATATAACTAAAGATGACCCTCGGAGTAGTGGTATCGTCTCATTTGACAATACGATATAAATGACTCTTCGGGTAGTAATATTATCATGTCCGATAATATGATGCAGATAATGTCCTCCAAGTATCTTTAGTTGTTGGAAAAAAAAAAGAAAAAAATTCTTTCTTCGAGGTTTTTCTTTGTTCCATTTCCGAACATAATTGCATATTCGTTATGGACCTCGCCTTATTGAGAATTTGAATAATGCTATTCTTATTCCCAATTCTTTGTCATAAGAATCCTAAAATATTTCCTGCATCCACAGAAAAATTGTCAATTTTAAGGAGCTCTTCGCCTGTTTGACCTCTCCATATTCAATGAATGGAGGAATATGTTGAATTTTAGGTAAACCTATAAACCTGCATCCACAGAAAAATTGTTAGTTTAAAAATGAACTGATCTGTGTCGATCTCTTCGGTTGTCTACCCCCTTGTCTTGCTATCTCCGGTTGATTTCTCTGTTCTCACGCTTCTTGATAGATAAGACAAAACATTTTTATGCAAAAATAATTGAAACATGAAAGGAAAGTTTAAGAAAAAATAGATTTTTCAAAAATAATGTTTAGAAAGGGTCACAACCAAGTGTCATGTCACGTCAAGCTTGATGAATGTCTTTGAAGTTGCTGTCTTGAGGTTTATCTGATTACTTGCTAGGAAATATTGAAAGTTGTTCTAAACTCCAGATGAACCTTATTGAAAATTTTTGAGGTCATCCTAAAAATTTCTGTCCCAATTAATTGTCTCAGCGTATTTTAAATTATTGATGAACAAGTCATGGAATTTTTGAGATCTTCTCAAAAATTTTGTCCCAGTTGCAAATTTAAAGTATCTTCAGTCTCGACTTTGTTGGAGAGATCTTCTTATTGAGAATTTTTGAGTCCCTCTCAAAAATTACGTCCCAGTTTCTATTGTAAGAATAATGGAAATCTCACGGGAGGTATGACCGAGCCCCTGTGGCGCCTACGTATCCCGTTAAGGAAGAAATCAGGTCAAACGTAGTTCCCCTCTCTCTCTCTCGAGGATTAACAAAAATAAGAAAATTACAAAGAAACCGACCGAGGCCGACATAGGCCGCCTACGTATCTCATTCTTGAGAACTCAGGTCGAACGTAGTTCAAATACAAAAGGATATATTAAAAGGGGATAAAGGAATTACCGAGGCCGACATAGGCCGCCTACGTATCTCATTCTTAAGAATTCAGGTCAGACGTAGTTCATTACAAAGGGATAAAATTTTAAATAAAACGATTACAAGCAAGTAGAACGATTACAAGAAAACAGAACGATTACAAGGGAATGACACAAACTAAAACTTCACACATAATATCTCTTGACAACATCTGAGTTGATTGGTTTCGGCCATTCGGTGCCATCCATCTCCGACAGGATCAAGGCACCTGCAGATAACACTTTACGAACCATGTAGGGTCCTTGCCAATTTGGTGCGAATTTCCCTTTGTACTCATTCTGATGGGGGAAAATGCGTTTAAGAACCAACTGACCAACCTCAAACATTCTGGTCCTTACTTTCTTGTGGAAAACACGAATCATTTTCTGTCGATACAGTTGTCAATGACAAACAGCAGCCATTCTCTTCTCATTAATCATTGTTAACTGATCAATCCGCTTGCGAACCTATTCAGCGTAACTCAATTCAGCTTCTTGGATGATTCTCAACGAAGGTATTTCGACTTCTGCAGGTATAACTGCTTCTGTTCCATATACTAGCAAATATGGAGTACCTCCAACTGATGTTCTGACAGTCGTTCGATAACCCAACAAAGCATATGGCAACATCTCATGCCAACCTCTGCGATTATCAATCATTTTCCTTAAAATCTTCTTTATGTTCTTGTTGGCAGCTTCTACTACTCTATTCATTTGGGGACGATAGGCGGTTGAGTTCCGGTGAGTAATCTTGAATTGTTCACTTATCTCTCTCATCGAATGACTGTTGAGATTCGCTCCATCATCAGTAATGATGGATTTCGGTACTCCAAACCTACATATCAAATTTTTGCAAACAAAATCAACTACAACTTTCTTGGTTACCGACTTGTACGAAGCTGCTTTCACCCACTTGGTGAAGTAGTCAATAGCAACCAAAATGAATCTGTATCCGTTAGAGGCGACTGGTTTTATTGGACCAATGACATCCATGCCCCAAGCTACAAACGGCCAAGGTGAACTCATAGCATTGAGTTCATGAGGCGACACCCGAATCAAATCTCCATGCACTTGACATTTATGACACTTTTGCACAAACTTGCAACAGTCATGTTCCATAGTCATCCAAAAGTAACCGGCTCGAAGGATCTTCCTGGCCAAAGTGAGCCCATTCATGTGAGTACCACAAACTCCCACATGTATCTGTTCCAGAAGCTTTGCAGCTTCACTAGTATCAACGCACCTGACAAGATCCAAATCTGGAGTCCTCCTATAAAGGATTTCCCCATTTGCAAAGAAATTGAGGGCCATACGGCGTATCGACTTCTTCTGATTGAACGTCGCATTCTCAGGGTAAGTTTTGGTCTCCAAGTATTTCTTGATGTCAAAATACAAAGGTAAACCATCTGGTTCCGCTTCAACATGTGAACAATGGACTGGTTGCCCTTTTACCTCTATATCTACTGGATCAATATAACTTGTATCTGGATGTTTAATCATTGATGCGATGGTGGCATAAGTATCGGCCAACTCATTCTGTGTCCTGGGAGTGTGCCTGAGCTCAATCTTGCGAAATCTCTTGCACAACTTCTGTATATACCGCACGTACGGTGTGGTCTTTGGGTTTTTCACGGCCCATTCCCCTTGAACCTGATGAATCAACAAATCTGAATCTCCAATAACCAGAAGCTCATGAACATTCATGTCGATAGCCATCTTCAAACCAAGGATGCAAGCTTTGTATTCTGCCATATTGTTTGTTTAATCAAATTGGAGTTTAGCCGCCATAGGATAATGCTGACCAGATTATGACACTAAGACTGCTCCGTTACCTTCCCCTTGATGATTCGCCGCTCCATCAAAGAATACTCTCCAACCGGGATATGCTTCAGAAATATCTTCACCCACAAACGCTACTTCTCCATCTGAAAAATAAGTCTTGAGTGGTTCATACTCTTTATCAACTGGATTCTCCGCAAGATGATCAGCCAAGGCTTGTGTTTTTATCGCCTTTTGTGTCACATACACAATGTCAAACTCACTCAAAAGCATTTGCCATTTAGCCAACTTCCTGGTCGGCATTGCTTTCTGGAAAATATATTTCAACGGATCCATCTTGGAGATAAGGTACGTGGTATAAGAAGACAAAAAATGTCAACTTTTGAGCGATCCAAGTCAAAGCACAACATGTTCTCTCCAAAGGAGTGTAACGAGCCTCATATGGAGTGAACTTTTTACTCAAGTAATAAATGGCTCGCTCCTACTTCCTAGTCTCATCATGCTGACCAAGTACGCATCCCAATGCATTATCCGAGACCGACAAATATAGCAACAACGGACTCCCTTCTCGCGGAGGGACCAATACTGGTGGATTTGACAAATAGTTCTTGATGGCATCAAAAACATTTTGACATTCTCCGGTCCATTTGGTCGAGGCATCTTTTTTCAATAACTTAAAGATGGGTTCACACACCATAGTGGATTGAGCTATGAACCGGCTGATGTAGTTCAACCTTCCCAAAAAACTCATCACCTCTTTCTTGGTTTTCGGAGGAGGTAATTCTTGAATCGCCTTGATTTTCAAAGGGTCAAGCTCAATGCCCCTCCTGCTGACTATAAATCCCAACAACTTGCTAGCTGGCACTCCTAAAGTACATTTGGCGGGATTTAACTTCAAATTGTATCGACGCAAGCGATCAAAGAATTTCCTCAAGTCAGTCAAGTGATCCGAACTCTCGTGGGACTTGATTATGACATCATCTACATACACTTTGATCTCTTTGTGAATCATATCATGAAAGATGGTAGTCATAGCCCTCATATAAGTAGCATCGACATTTTTGAGACCAAAGGGCATCAATCGATAATGATATACACCCCAGGGCGTGATGAAAGCTGTCTTTTCTGCATCTTTTTCATCCATCAAGATCTGGTGATAACCCGCATAACAATCCAAAAACGACTGCATCTCATGCTTAGCACAGTTATCAATGAGGATGTGAATGTTTGGCAATGGAAAATTATCTTTCGGGCTAGCTTTGTTGAGATCTCTGTAGTCAACACAAATTCTGATTTTTCCGTCTTTCTTGGCAACCGGAACAACAATAGCTAACCAAATCGGATACTGCATCACTTCCACTACTTGGGACTCGATCTGCTTTGTAATCTCCTCTTTGATCTTCAAACTCAACTCATGCTTGAACTTTCAAGTCTTTTGTTTTACTGGACTGAAATCTCGGTTAATCTGTAACTTGTGGGAAACCATATTCGTACACAATCCTGGCATATCTCTATAAGACTAGGCAAACACATCAATGTATTCTCTGAGCAAACGGATCAGGTCTCTTCTTTGAGCTTCAGTCAAATGGACACTGATTCTTACTTCTTTAACACATTCCTCATATCCGAGGTTCACAGTCTCGGTTTCCTCTAAATTCGGCTTGTGTTGATTCTTGAATTGTCAAAATTCATTAGCAAAATGTTCGGGTATCTCATTTTCTTCTTCGTATTCCTCACATTCGTCATCACTTGCTTCATTTTGTTCACTCGGTTCATGACATGACATGACATTGGCAGGTTTTAAATTAATATTACTGAAATTATAAACGAACAAAGTTAGGAAAGTAAAATATAAACAGATAAATAAGCAAATTTCGATAAAAGAGGCTTTTATTTAAATCGAAAAACAAGCACAAACTTTGGCCATGACTAAAGGTCATTTCGCCTTTCTAAACATTGCAAGGGAATTTAAAACTTCAAACAAGTAAAACTGGATAAAGGGTGAGTCTCGGGCCTCTTCCGGACTACCACCGATTTTGAAAATAAACAAAACATATGTCCTTTCTACCCAGATGAGCGGGAAATCAGGAGTGGTGTGGAAGTCCAATTTTGCAATTGCTCCTCAGGTTCTGCGTCCCGAATGCCTGATATCCCAACCTCTTCTTCGATGACAGCATCGATCTCCTCAAAAAGGCCCCAGATTCCTTCCCAGAGACCACCATCGTTGACATTTTCTCGTAAAGGAAATGACTGGTACAGATGAGGAATTGGCCTGGCCAATGCCTGATCAACACTCTTGCTCTTTATCTCTGCTTCATCAGCCTCTGTGGGGACACACCCCAAACCAAACTTTGCTCCTTTGGCGGGAATTTGGATAGGCTCGACGATTCCTTGAAAGTCCTTCCTCAATCCGAAACCTGGATCAAAACCATTCTAGAGCAAGACAGTAACAATCATCTTGTATACGACAGGCATAGGGGGTGTGGAGCCAAGTCATCACCGGTGGCATTTACCAGCTCCACCGTGTAGAAATCACAACCTCGAGAGATATCATCAACGATCGGTGCATACCCATTGGAATGGCTCCCTTCACCATAAATGACCAATTCCTGGTCATTCCAAACAAATTTCAACAGTTAGTGAAGGGTAGACGGTACAGCCCCGGCCATATGGTTAAACGGTCTTCCCAGAAGCAGGTTGTAGCTAGTGTTGATATCCAACACCTGGAACTCCACATTAAACTCTGCAGGACCCATTTGAATTCCCAATTTTACTGCCCGTATCGTGTCTCTCTGCACTCCATCAAAAGCTCTCACATTGACCTGGTTTTGTTGAACCTTTCCCAAGTCGAATTTCAACTGCTTGAGAGTCGAAAGTGGGCAGATATTGAGACCGGACCCATCGTCGATCAAAACACGATTTATAACTTTGTCTCGGCATTTAATGGTGACGTGCAGAGCTTTGTTGTGCATCCTTCCTTCAAAGGGCAACTCTTCGTCACAAAAGCTGATTCGATGTCCCCGAATGACCTGGTTTGTCATGGCTGCTAGATTGTCGTTGTTAGTACCCACATGCACATAAGTGTCATCCAAAGCTCTCATCAAAGCTTGTCTATGCAACTACGAACTCATTAATGAAGCCCACACAGATGAGCCGACGTCTTCTCTAGATGCTTCACAATCGAATAATCTTTCGGTTGCATTTTTCTCCAGAACTCCTCAGTTTTGGCTTCATTGATCGGCCTTTTTGCTTGGTCCTTCTTCTGCCCTCCTTGAGCCAACTCTTCCGATCTGTAGCACCTGTCGGATCTGGTCATACCCTGGGTAACAGTTTTTCAATCACAAACTTTGGTCGAGCAAGAGTTTCTCGTCGCACAAAGGCAATAGACTTTTCAGGTGTCAGAATCACAAACTCTTTCTTCTATCTAATGCTCAACGAGGCTACAACCTTTTCTGGTTCATCAGGAAAAACCGGAACTATTGCCTCACGCACCAATCGTCATCTCTCTCTATCATATTGATAGTGACGCCTCCATGATTTGGCAAATGATTACTATTGACATTGGGCGCGAATGTCTGAAGAGAGACCACGTTCTGATCGATCAGCTCTTGGATTTTATGTTTCAGGTTGATACAGTCCTCGGTATCATGTCCAACACTGTTGGAGTGATACGCGCACCTCTGGTCGGTTATGTAAAACTTTGAGCTAGTATCAACTGGCTTGGGCCCCACTGGATGAATATATCCTACCGCAGTTAATCGCTCGAACAACTTTGTTCGGCTTTCAATGAGCGGAGTAAAAATTCTAGCAGGCTTCTTCACAAATTTAGGATGGGGGGGATCGTAACTTCCTTGTTGCGGAGGAGGCATATGGCGATAATTTGGAGTGTTTGGACGGGGCTTGATATCTGGGATATGAGTTGGTTTGGTAATTTGGTTGTGGAGCTTGGTAGTTCAGGGGGGTATTTTGGTAAAGTGGAGCGGGGGTTTGGTACGTCGGGAGAGTAGTTTGGTAATTTGTCTGAACATCGGCACAGTTAGGGGGGACGTTCCGGTAGTGATGAGGTGGAGTTTGGTAAATTGTAGGGGGAGTTTGGTAAATGGTAGGAGGGGTATTTTGATAACTGGGAGGATGATTATTTTGGTAATCAACCTGTGTATAACAAGACGGGTACGAACTCTGTGAAGGTCGAGAACGACCTTAGTATGATGAGGTTTTCCCTGGGGTCGTCTTCCCCTCATAGGAGATAGATGACACATCATCTCTTTTCTTCTTCAACAAACCCGAAGATCCGGGCGAGGCAGCAACATGCGAAATCTTCCCGGTTCTCAATCCATCTTCGATAGTCTTACCTACCTTGACTATCTCAGCAAATTTTTCTCCAACGAGCAACATGATTCTGTCATAATATTCAGGCTCTTGCACCCGCACAAACACTTCGACAATTTCCTTTTCTGACATAGGAGGTCTAACTCTAGCTGCCTCCTTTCACCATCTATATTCGGTCGGCGGTTAGGGGGAGGAGTTTGGTAATTTGTCTGAACATTGGCACAGTTAGGGGCGACGTTTCGGTAGTGATGAGGTGGAGTTTGGTAACTTGGAGGGGGAGTTTGGTAAATGGGAGGAGGGGTATTTTGGTAACTGGAGGGATGATTATTTTGGTAATCAGCCTATGTATAACAAGCCAGGTACAAACTCTGTGAAGGTCGAGAACGACATTAGTATGATGAGGTTTTCCTTGGGGTCTTCTTCCCCTCATAGGAGATAGATGACACATCCTCTCTTTTCTTTTCCAACAAACCCGAAGATCCGAGCGAGGCAGCAACACGGGCAATTTTCCCGTTTCTCAATCCATCTTCCATAGTCTCACCTACCTTGACTATCTCAGCAAATTTTGCTCCTACGAGCAACATGATTCTGTCATAACATTCAGGCTCTTGCACCCGCACAAACACTTCGACAATTTCCTTTTCTGACATAGGAGGTCTAACTTTAGCTGCCTCCTTTCGCCATCTATATTCGGTCGGCTTCTGCTTCATCTTCTCCAAGGAGTAACGATCAGTAAGGATCTCCACATTGTAGGCGAATCGTCCGATGAAATCCTTAGCCAGAGCATTCCAGCTAGTCCACTGTCTCGTTTCATGAGACGTAAACCATTCTAAAGCCTCTCCGCTCAGACTTCGGCTAAAAAGCCTCATTAACAAAGCTTCGTCTCTCCCAACTCCCACAAGTTGGTCACAGTAGTCCCTTAGGTGTGCTAAGGGGTTCCCCGTTCCTCCGAAGATGTCAAATTTTGCACCTTGAACCCTTCCGAAGGTCCAAATTCGGATGAATGTACAGGTCTTAGTAGCTCAACCTGGCGACCTCAGGAATGCAGTTCAACTCCTTCATGGGTTTTCTAATTTCCTCTTTCATATCCATCCTGGTGGTATCTTCCTTTGACCTCCACTCTATCTCCCTTTCCTCGTAGTGGTCGAGCTCAGAACAATTGGCGTAAGGCTCATTGGGGACTGGGATTTGGAAGGTGGCTTTCTGAGGTAGAGGTGGAGCAATGGAGAGACTTTGGGCATTTGGAGTGGCTTGGTAATTTTGAGGGAAAGTCTGGGGGTTGGTATGTTGATTTTGGTGATGGAGGGAAATGCGCGGGCGGTTAATATTTTGGCTTTGAGGGGGTAGGCCAGTTTGGTGGTTTGCATTGGGGGAAGGGAGTGGTGCTTGTGGGTTGGTATTTTGAGAAGGGGTGGTGTTTGGTAAGAGGTTGAGGCGTAATGGGGGTTTTGGGTGGTAAGGTTAATGATGGAGGGATTACAAGCAGGACTTAAATGTGGGTTCTGAGCTTGTTCCACGTTAGGAGGGGGAATTTGAGCTGGAGGTCTTCCGTCTCGTTGAGCGTTGACAGCAAAAATCGGAGGAGGCAAATCTTGTTTATTCTGCATCTCGACCCTCATCTCAGCAATTTGTTGCATCAACTGCAGGATCAGTTCATTCTGATCAGCAAGGGCGGGCTGAGCCACCACGACATCAGTAAGGCTGGTTTTTTCGTTGTTATCACCCATTGCTGCTTTTCTCTTTTGTGAATTTTGAATGGGGAAGGAATCTGTAGGACCTTTAGATCTAGTGAAATAATAATGATCAGCCAGTGTATTACACAAATCAGTTCTAATTACCTGTAGAGAAAAAACAACTCAAAGGCAAATCTGTTAGTATTAGTTCTGGATGAATAATGCAACATATCACGTAGAAAACAGATAAACACATAAATGTTGCTTTGTCTGAGAACATGTCAACCCATGAATAATGGGGACTGACTTTTGAACAAGCAGGAATTTGCTTGTTTTTATATTGAGGTTGGTGTCTCAGAAAGGTTAAATTGCGTTGAGCTAACGTCTTTTTGCTGCATCTCTCGGCATCTGTTGATGTGAATTCAATATTTCCTTGTAGAATGAAAGAGGGGGAAACGAAAATTTGAAAAAGATAGGGGCCGGGCCTTGAAAGGGTGCCTACGTATCTCCAAAGGAGAATTCAGGCCCTACGTAGTTCGAATACAAAGGAAGCTTCATTTTCATTCATTCATTTCTTGAAGATTACAAGGAAAGTAAAAAAAACAGACCATAAAGCTTCTAAAAGATAAAATGTGCCTCCACCCAAGTCATTCTTCTTACGATTGCCGCATTAATCACGGGGGGTAAACTCATATGCTTCGAGGGTGGTTTTCTCATTTCCTTCCTTCCATCATCCCTGGAGAGGAGGCCTATAGACAATTTCCTCCCCAGTATCTTCTTCAGTAGCTTCAGGTCTGGTGCCTTCGGGACCGCTGATGTTGGCCTCTTGGTTGAAGAAAGAGTGTTTTCCAAGTGGCTTCCGAAGCATCATGGTTATATCTTTGTTGAGGACATCGCGTTCCTTCCGCACATCAACTATCTCTTTATTTATAAAATCACATTTTTTCATCTTTGCTGCCAATTTCACGTCTAGTGCTGCATTTGCTGCTCGTGCGACTGCGGTGGCAAACTCCACTTCTATTCTCCTTTCTCTGGTTTCTTGGATCTCTCGTCTGAGCCGCTGTAATTTCATCCTCAAATCCTCCTCAGTTAGCTCTATGTCGATACCCTTTCCTTTTTCCATCTTAGCAGCAATTTTACCTTTCTTGAGATAATCGAGTAGTGTTTTAGGATTTGATAGTAGGATTTTATTTCTGGTTGTGAAACTCAAGACTCAAGGAATTTTGGTCGGACATTTTGGTAGTGACTTGTATTTGGTGTTGTAGGAATTTTTGGGAAATTTTTGAAAAGGAGTGGGCAAAAAATGTCCTCATTCAAAGCAATAAATCATATAAACAGTTAAAGCACACAAGAAAACAAACAAATATCGCGTCCTAAACATGCATGTGGCCCTTTTGTGCCAAGGGTAGGCCTAGCGAATTGAAGGATGTGTATGTCTTTTAAGTCAATTCATTATCCCCAAAATATTTCATTAATAGCATTCAAAAATGTTTGACAAACATAAAATTTGGGAAATAAGTTCGTAAAGTAAATTACAAAACAAAGTACAAATAAAGCAATCCCACGCAGGGGATGCTAACAAACTTCAAGCTCATCCTGAGCCTTCTCCAAGTCTGGTCCTCTTGGCAATGCCGACCTCTTCCCACATAGCATATCTGTTCGTCCATAGGTGATCCCTCGCCAACCGAGCCCCTTCTTGATGTTTGAACCTCTCTACCGGCTGAATCTGATGTTCCATGCTATCGTCCAATTCTGACATACATTGCCTGGCCCTTCGTAACTCTTGCTTCAACTGAGTTATGACTCTGTCGTCTTCCGAATGTCGGCGCTGATGATCCAACTCATTCTTGTCATACTTCTCTTAGAGTCGATGAAGTCAAATTTGATGTTTGGCCCCAACATCTGCAATAACATGGGGAACATTTGGACCAGGCTCGATAGTTCCGGCGAGGCTCTTCTTTAACCATTCTTTGTAATCCTTAGAACATTCGGGACGGAACCTGTTTGGTACCGGTTCACCCAATACCCTTCGGGTCTTACATGCTCTATGTGTGTCTTCAGCATAAGAGACTCGTCCATTTTCATGATCGGTTGCATATTTCTTCATGTCCGCAATTTGGGGAATCTCCTGTTTCCTTCCCAGTTGTCTAAGGACTCGACCGGGAGCATATGGTCTAGTCCCTCTTAACCCGGCAAATATCAAGTAAGGGGTCTTTCCCGCTCGAATCACCATTTTCTTTGTTACTACCAAGCATTGGATCGAGCACTGCACATTTTCATCTCTCAAACCCTGAAGTTTCGGGTACCAAAATTCTTGGCCTCCAACCCTGTCGAAATGATTACGTTGCACCCACCAATCATGACTTTCAAGTCTATTCGGTCTTTCCAAGGGATCTGGTTTTGTTGGCTCATGAGCTTTGATCAAGTGTCTCATCATCCACCTTTGCAGTATCAGGTTGCATCCCTAAAAGAAACGTTCTCCGTTTTGACACTTGTCCAAAGCCCTATAAATGTCGGCCAAAATCATGGGTTCCAGAGTGTAGTACTTGGTTGCCGACCCGTAATCCACTCCATAAAAGATGGCATGGGCGACCATTACTACACTTGGATGGATAGTGTAGTTTGGTCCTTGGGGAAATATCATCGTCCCGAATAGGCATATTGCAAAGGCAAGAGGACGTGTCTCCTTCCATTTTTCTTCTGAGACAAACTCTTCTTTGAATTTTTCATAGGATCTTGCACGCCCGAATCGGTAATAAAGCTTTCGAAGAGGAATGTTTGGCCCGGGCATTCTGTCCATCCAATCGGCTTTAACGAGTAACAATTTTTCTCTAATTTCGGCAAAATCCCATATTTTTGGGAAAAGGAGATCCGTATCGGGTTTGAACCTCCTTTTGTTGCACATACTGACACTTTCGTAACTTGCAAAGATTTCTTCAATAGTCGGCGTCATTTCCACTTCCCCGAACTGAAATACTATGTTGTCGCTGTCCCAAAATTTAACCATTTTTCTGATCATGTCGGGATAGGCCACCATTTCCATTAATGACGGGAGATGACCTATGTTTCTTTGAACTATCTTCTTGTCTTCTGTGTTTATAAATTTCCACCAAACTTGTAAGTAGGGATGTGGTATGATCACCATCCGGGTCCTCAGAGGCTCATGTACTGGATTCATCCTACAAGAAAAACAGACAATAGTAAGCTACCCCCACCCCTATAGATAATTGATTTGTTTTAAAAATACATATACATCCTTCAATTAACACATAATTATGATTGTCTTTTTATTGGCAAATGGGCCAAATAGACACAAGGTAGGCTTCTAATGGGCCCAACACGCCTTGGGTGTTGGGTCAACTTAGTTCAAAATGCTCTAAATTCGGGATTTGGTTTCACTCTATACTAGTTGACTAAGAGTGGCTTTGAAAGACCGAGAACCCAAGTGGACAACTTAGGCTGGAACTCACGACAGTCATTGGACGCATGACGAACCAATAAATTGCCGATCGTTTCGAAAAAGGGTTAAGTATGAAAAAGTCCGGTTGCGGTTCCGCAAAACCATCCTTTAATATACTACACATACGAAAGAATATGCCATGAAATGCAATGACAATTATATCAATTTAAACACGTTTAGTGCAAATAAACAATCAACAATTAATAACAATTAGTCAAATAAGCCAAATCATATTAGAACTTAATTAAATCTCTAGCAGAGTCGCCATTTCAGTTGTACTTAAAATATAAATAAAAGAAAAAATGACTAAGTTTTTGAAAAATCGATTAAATTTATGATTTAAGAGAAATCAAATTTCTAAAAGAACAGAGTCGCCACATAATTTTTTAGTAAAAATCAAGAAAAAACTTAAAGTTTTCAAAAGATTTAAACAGATAAAATCAATTGAAAATACGGAAAAGGGCCTAAAATACCCTCGAAGTATTGGAAATGGTACACAATTACCCCCCATCCACCTATTGGCCCCCAAATACCCTTCCCATCCACCTTTGGGTTCAAATTTACCCCCTTCATTAACATATTACAATTTAAAATAATTAAATAATACTTTTAATTACGTGGCACTCAACCATTGGTTGTAATTTAATTATTTAATATAATTTTAAATCCATCCATTACCCACCCATTTTAACTTAACCCGCCCCAAATGCTATCAAACCC
>JAJOOE010002248.1:0-17872 GCA_036250405.1 Solanum raphanifolium
CGCACATATATATGTGTGTGTAAGAAATATTTACTAATTCTTACCTTGCATTTATGCAAGAAGTGATTTCCATGACGACCTCCTAACTATATGAAACTAACTTTTATTGTCATGTTAAGACACAAAGACATTTACATTATTCTTATTAAATTTTTCTTATTAATCCAAAGGTTGGGGTTATTAAAAATCACTCCATGAAACCATCTTGTAAAGGAAATTTGCAACAAAGAAATAGAAAAGCAACAACTATGGCAAGAGGGAGGTAAAAAAGTTTCTCAGTAAAGCAATGAACAACCTCATGAATAGGGATGTCAAACAAAAAAATAAGGTAAGTTAATGTTATGCTAGCTATTAGACAACAATTTTTTTAACAAAAAAAAACCACTATAGAAAATATAGGAATTAGAAAATGATAAATCTCATCATTAGAATAAAAAAGTTATCATTATATAATTTTATTTAATAACGGATTAACAACAAATTATCAAAAAATACTTGTTAGCCATAAGCTATTTGACGACTAATTTTGTAGTTGCACTAGTTTTTTTGGTTATAATTATTTTATATATATTTTATGTATTCTTACCACATTAATAATTTTAAATGAAACGATGTTGAAATGTCAGAAAAAGATTCCTCCCCGAAAAGAAAAATAGAATCTTCAATCTTGGAGAGAGAGCCTGGAACAAAGGACCAAATAAGAATATTATTCACACCAAAGGACTAATACAAGTGAGAATATTTTCTGAACAACCTAAATTGGTGTTGGCATCATAAGGTTCAACTAATTGTTAGAGGTTTAGTTGGCGACGATGACATAGTTAGTAATGGTGCAAACAGTGGTAGCAACGAAGGAGGGAGAGGCCGATGAGATGATAGTGGTAGAATTTGAATATCCTAACATTGGTTTTCCATGTTTTCAGACAATAATTTAGTTTTGTTAGTCAAAACTATTTGTGCCCTAAGTGTTTGATGAATTTCTTGAAATTTGAAGAGCTATGCGACATATGCGGTTTAAGCTTGTGCTTCGAGGAGCATTTCAACTGGAAGAATTAGCTCAAATTGGATGAGCTTTGAGATATACAATTTAAGCTTGTGTTTAAAGGAGAATTTTCTCTTGAAGATCTAACTCAAATTTTAAGAGCTTTGTGACATGCACTTTAAAGTCGTGTTTTAAGAAACATTTCAACTTGAAGATTTAACTCAAATTTAAAGAGTTTTATGACATACAATTTAAGATCATGTTTCGAGGAGAATTTCAACTTGAAAATTTAACTCAAATTTGAAGAGTTTTGTGATATACAATTTAGCCTCATGCGTCTATGAGCTTTTCAACTTGAAGATTTAGCTCAACTTTGAAGAGTTTGTGATATGAAGTTTAGCCTTATGCATCTAGGAGCATTTAGATATATATATATATATATATATATATATATTGACTCTTCAAAGTCATCTTCAAATGTAGACCTACCCCCACTTTGGAGTTCTTCTATATCTTCATTTTCATGAGGTTCATAGACAATCGTTGATCTTCTCTTAAAGTCATGCTTAATTCCATGTCAGGTGCATGAGTTTCCAACTCTTCAAATGTATTGGGCTTTAATCCTTGCAAAATGTAGTGAAGACCTCAATTCATTCCTTGGATGCACATTTCAATGCTAGAAGTTTCACTAAGGCGATCTTAGCAGTTGAGGCTCAAACTTCTCCAGCTATTGATAAAGTCAACTACTAGCTCATCTTCCCCTTGACAAGCCTTTGTAAGTAAATCATACTAATGACGCATCTTGTGCTATAGAAACTATTGTGGAACTCTTGCTCTAATTGCTCCCAACAATCTATAGAATTAGGTTCGAGATCAGTGTACTAGCCAAAGGCATTTTGTTTGAGAGATCGAACGAACTCTTTAACAATATAATCACCATATGTTCCGACATCATTACAAGTCTCGATAATGTGCGCTATATGTTGTTTGGGATTTTCTATACCATCAAATTGTTGAAGCTTAGGAGGTTGATAACCCTCACACATTTTCAAGTTATCAATCCTCTTTGTATATGGCTTTGTATACGTAGGATAAAATTTAGGGGAAGACTCATATTTGTGTTTGATAGCCTCTATGATAAAGTCTTTCAATTGATCAATGGAAATCAAACCTTCAACACAGAGATGAATGTCTTAGATCTTTGTTTGCTTTACGCATGACTCTCCTTCGTCTTGAATTTTATGAAGCTTTAGAGGTTCTTTACTTGATCTTCTCTCAATCATGTCATCCATCCTATTTTTTAGCTTGGAAATTTTAGCATCTTGTTCGTGTGCGCACTTTGCCAGACCTTCAATTGCTTTAGTCAAGCTTGCTAGTTGTTCTTCTATAGTGGAAGATATTTTGATATTATGTGATGCTTGAAAAGTTGATATGAGAGGTAGAGATTTTCCCACTGGGCGTGCCAAATTTTGTAGACAATAATTTCACGTGGTGATAATAAGAATCAAGAACGGAAAGTATTGCAACAATAGATTTATTGATTTAAAGTGCGAGTGTTACAAACTCTATGATTCCTCTGAATTCGCCTTTTTGGATATAATTTCAATTGCTCTAAGCTTAATCTTGAATTTGTCTTGAACTTGATCTTGGTCTTGATCTTGAACTTTGTCTTGATCTTGATCTTGAACTTGACTTCTAGTTGATTTCAAGGGCTTCGAGCTTGATCTTGAATCTGGTGGTCTTGATCTTGATCGTTCTTGAACTTTAAGGTTATCTTGATCTTGACTTTTAGTTGAATCCAAGGGCTTCGAGCTGGATCTTGAATCCAACGGCCTTGATCTTGATCGTTTATGAACTTTATCTTGATCTTGACTTCTAGTTGAATCCAAGGGTTTCGAGCTTGATCTTGAATTGGGCGGTCTTGATCTTTATCGTTCTTGAACTTGAAATTTTTCTTGATAGTTGAATCCTAGGGCTTCGAGCTTGATCTTTAATCTGGCGGCCTTGATTTTGATCGTTCTTGAACTTGAATTTTATCTTGATCTTTACATCTAGTTAAATCCAAGGGCTTCGAGCTTGATCTTGAATCTGACAATTTTGATCTTGATCATTCTTGAACTTGAGCGCTAGAAATATTGAATTTTCAAACTTGTAGAGAAATCTGTGGGTTTTGATCAACGGGCTTTCTCTAGCTTTTTGTTAGAATTCTTGAACTTGTAGAGAAATTTGGGGATTTAAAGCCATGAGCTTTCTATAGCTTCTTGTTAGAATTCTTCGTCCCTTTTGTGAATTATAAGGACGGTAGCGGAGGTTAAGGGAAAACATGATAGTTATCATATTTTATTTCATTCGGAAGGTGCAGTTCAACAGCAGAAAGTATAGGTTTTATCCCAAGGGGGATATGGTCGCTTATGTGTTCCTAAGGTGGATGAGTAGTTGAAACAGCCATGAAGGCCAAGTATCCTCATTTCTTTCCTTCCGATTCCATTTCAGCATTAGGTAATAGTCCCTCTCCAGTCTCTCAGTTCAATCTTGCGTAAATTCAATCTTAGTATCATGTTCTTCCAGTTGTACTTGCATTTTCAGCATATTTTCATGTTCTTGGAACTCAGTCCAGTTAGATATCAGTTTCTAGTACTTAGTGGTAGGAATTGCAGCTCCTTCCCTCCATACTCAACTATTTTAGACTTCAGTCAATGATGAATGTTCCCAAGGGGGAGATAATGTAACACCTCGGATCTCGAAATGAAGAAAAATCCTAGTTTTCAAAAAATTGGTACCAATACCGACAGAATTACCCACGGACCGTAAGTGGTTCCATCGTTAAGGCCCAATTCTGTATTGTCTCGAATCCCACCCACGATCGACCAGTACGATCCGTGGTTGGACATACGGACCGTAGATCTGATAAATAGCCAGTTAGAGGGAAATTGTTGTTGGGTCAACTTCAAATGGTCATAACCCTTACCTCAAAACGAATTAGGTGGCTCATGACATACCAAATGATAGATACTTGAATCATCTTTCCAACGTCACCAAGTTTGATAAAATACCATCTCAGAGTAAAAAGGTATGCTTGTCTTAGTGAAGCCTTGTCGGGCAAACTTGACCGATGAACCCAAACGACGGTCGGTAGGTCAAATGACGGACCGTCGTTCCCTTCGTGGATGGGCTTCATCAAAATTAAGTTAGGGTAGTTTTGATCCTTTCCCCTATGTGTTGGGGACTTAAACTATGTCGTTTGATGCCTAAACTACGTCGTTTTACTCAGAATAAGCCTAATAACCTAGTTCGACATACCCTTATTCTCCAAATATCATCCAAATTAGAACGAAAGGAGGAAAAAGAGGCACCAGTTTCTTTCAAGAACAAGCAGCGGTGTTCTTCATGTTTTGGCCCTGAAATCCAAAGGATTTCTCCGTGAATTTCATCACCAAGTATGTGGGATTTTACTAGTAGGTTCCTTTAATCCACTAGGTCCCTATAATTCAGTCAGATTCTTAATTCCCTTTATCTTTTTCAGACCTAGGATTTCTAGAACTTTATATGATTGTTGCGATTTAGCTGTTATAGTATTCTTAATCAGATTATCATGGTTTCATAACATTATTGCTTAGTTCCTTGTATGAAATTCAGAACCTTAGTTGTGTAGATTCGTTTAGTTAATGAATTACACTATCTAGGTCAGATAAAAAGATATACATGCTCCAATTAAGAATGTTTCATTGTCATTATTTAAATGTTGCATTCTCTGATTTTCATGTCAGAACATTGAGCTATCCAGTATTTCAGTTATGTTGTCTAGACACGTTATAGTTGGGAGTAGTCTTAGACCGACTAAAGGTTCTGATCTATTCTATACTAAAAAACTACCTTATGATGTGTCTATAAGACTAAACTCCTAAGCGAGCAAGCCGATGAACATCTTTTGCTAATTCCTTCCATTTTTCCTCAGCATGTGCTACACCACCCTCTAGATCACCTATCTTGCCTTAAGGTAAGAGATAATTCGACCTATAGGCACCGAGCTACTACCCTTCCATTCTAAGACTGCTAGTTAGAAACTAAAACCAAACAATTCTAGGTCTACAATCGACTGAGGCATATTAGGAATGTAACCAATCCATGCCTAAAATGATATCGAAATCTACCATTTCTAACTCTACAAGATCTGCGAAGGTGACTTTCTAAGAGACCATGACAGAGTAATTTATGTATACCCGTCTAGCTATAACTGGGTCACTAATTGGAGTAGAGACTGAGAAGTGTTCTGAAAGAGCTTCTAGACTGAAACCTAAGATTACTGCTACAAGGAGAGTTACAAAGGTTAGAGTAGCCCCGTGGATCTAACGATGCATAAACATATAAATGAAAGACTCGTAACGTAACAGTGACCACATCAGGAGAATCTTCCTGATCCTGGCGAGCCTGGAGAGCATAGAACCTGCCTTGGCATTGACCACCACCTGTACCAGATGACACACCCTGTTGTGTTGGGCGACCTGCTGGTGCTGTTGAGACTGTAGATTGAGCCCTACTATCGTTACCTCATTTCCCCTGCCTGGCAGAAGGGCAATCCTTCACCCTATGACCAGACTGACCACATCCAAAACATCCTTCCTTGCCTGCAAGAAACTGACCTAGATAGTTCTTACCGCACTTTGGACAAGTTGGGTAGGTCCTATTTTCTATTAGAGCCTAGTGCCCTACTATTTTGATCTTGTCAAAAGTGTGAGTGATTTTCACCACCCAATTTCTGCTGAGAGTACTCATTGTTCCCTGTTCTAGCTTTCTTATTGACCTTAGCTATTTCCCTAAGCTTAACCTACTGAGTGCGCATGAGTCATGAGCCTAGAGATATCCATATCTTCTAACAATATAGCATTCTCTCACTTTGTCTTCACTAAGTCGGATACCCCAAATAGAAACTTACTCATTTGTGCCCTTGGATCGGCAACCATGTGTGGAGCATACCTGGAGAGTTTGGTGAACTTAATTCCGTACTCTTGGATTGACATGGTACCTTGCCTCAAATTCATGAAATCCTAAGCTTTAGCCTCTCTTAACTTCCCTGGGAAGAACCTATCCCGAAAAGCTCTAGTAAAACACTCCCAAGTCATAGAAGCTGCATCCGTACCCCTATTTTCTTTCCACAGAGTGAACCAAATGTGAGCCACATCCTTAAGCTAGTAGGATGCCAATACTACCCTATCATTACCAGGTACTTGCATCACTCTGAAGATCTTCTTGACCTCATCAATGAAGTTTTGTGGGTCCTCACCAACCTGCGACCCTAGAAACTCTGATGAATTCATTCGAATGAAATCTCAAACCCTGGATGTTGCCGATCCACCATTAGTATTAGTAGGAATTGGGACTGGCTGATTGCTCTGGTTGGCTACATTCTGAGCCCAAAGTTGGATCACATTCTGAAACTCTGCATTCGAAACCTCATGGTCTGGGACTGGAGGAACTGCCTTAGCATTTTGTGCATTAGCATTCCTTGCGTAAGCTCTACGAGGAGGCATGATCATAAATGCATAAAGACGAGTTAGAAATGAGATCATACGCATGCACAATAAGAATAAAAGAAGGTGAAGTTTTTCCTAAAACACTTCGTAGCCTCTCTCTCATTAGATGTGGTGCACTTCACACCCATAAAAGAGACTCTACTTAGTGCGGCTTTGAGACATCCTAGGACTCTTGAACCTAATGCTCTAATACCAAGTTTGTCAGACCCCGTGGCTATCCCCTGGACGTAAAGACGGGACCTAGGATCAAGTGTGACCCCAAGCTAACCCTGAGCTGGCATATCATAAGCATACTAAAAGATTATTGAATAAAATATACTATGCGGAAGCTTAAAACCATAATTAACTAAAAGTGGGGAATACCCAATACTGATATGAATATAAAAAAACTATGAGTTTAATAACAACTGGAAGATCAAACTCAAAACTAAAACTGAATCTAGTACTATGTCTGAAAAAGCCTCTAATTGACTAGAATTGCTGGGACATGCCCCCAGCTAATTCTAAGAAACTGAAAACTGAATAAAGAGACTAAAGTGTAAAGCATGTATATTGTCCTCGAAGTATAAGGACTCACAACTGAAGTTGCTAAACTGGACATCGGGAACCGATCTATGCATGATCTAGATGCTGAGTACCTGAACCTACATCATGAAAGTATATAGCGCAGAGTATGCGTTAGTACTTGTACTAAGCATGCAGGATATAAAATATAGCTGAATAAAATACATAAACTGAACAAAGCATACTGAGCAATGATATAATCTGAACTGAATGTAAAGGCTGGAATATACTGAAGGTTGAACTAAATGCAATGACCTAGTACTAATTCTGAACAGGACATACTCAGACTGAATGCTGAAATATAACTGAAAACCTGGTCAAATGAATTGGAGTCTGACTGTGGGAACTACTATTAACTGACATAAAACCACGTGAGCTAAACATGGAGTCCGATGTATATGCCTGATACACTTATATTACACCTCCCTAAAGAAGTATAAGAGATCGTTGTCAAATAAAGAACCCAACTTGTAGGTTGGGGTCGATCCCACAAGGAATATGGTTTAGACTTAAATTTAACTCAGTATTATATTTGTTTAGTCAACTTATTTCCAAGACAAGTAAGTAAAGGGGGGGTTTTATGAAACAAATACTTGATTGTTGTTAAGTAACAAGTGAGCAGGATTCAAACTATGTTGTTATCAATGAGAGAGAAACTAGGGTGTAACTGTTCCCCATAAGCTCTTAATGCGGTAATCCTAATAATAGTAATCCTTTCCTAGTGTATCACATGCAAAGTGGTAAGATATGTATCCTTAAATGTTTGGTCCTCCAAATAAGGAATTTCACTCCGCACCTTGGTCCGGCTACGTGTGTATAATTTACTAACCCTTACATTTACCTCAGATTAGACATCACATCAATGTATGGCTTAGTTTTCACCCTCGCACCAATTTACATTTGACTATTAGATAGTGTCACACTAAATCTCTGTTGATAATTCTTTTCTTATTAACTACCTCCTTGGTCCGACAAGTAGCAACAAGGTGAGTTCTAACGCATGCACTCGTTAAAATGACTTTTAAGAGAAAGAATTACTAATGCATGCATCAACACTATTCATGAATTACTTAGTTATTATTCATACATTGTTAATCTCTCATGGTTCCTACAACCCTAGTTATGGATTTAGCTACTCATGCTTGGAAGAACACATTCCATATTTTTAGAAGAAGAATTTATGAACTTACTTAATGAGTAGAACAAACCCGTAATCTCCAATTGAAATTCAAATCCAAAATCTTTATAAACTGAAATCCGGAAATCAAATTGCTAAAGTTTGCAAGTTAATTCCCAAGAAAATACCAAGAACTAACAATAATGTATAACCCCCAAAAATGAGGTTTACATACCCTATTTATAGAAAAAACTTGTCCTAAACAAAAAGGAAACGAAATAAGAAAATAAAACTTTTGGACATGGCTTCAATCGACGAGACTGACCTACAGACCATGGCTAACAGTCCCTAGGTCCCTTCCGTATCTTGATACCTAGAACTTTTCCACAGAAGCTGGAACCTTCAACTTTCAGATACAAACGACGGGTGTGTAGTACAAACCGTAGGTTGACCTACAGTCCGTGGGTCCCCTTCGGTGGCTCCACACTTGGAACTTTTCATTAGGTACTGGAACTCCAAATCTCTGATCTCATTGACTTATGTGTAGGTCGACCCATGGGTCGACCTACACTCCGTCACTGGCCTCCGTGGTTCCACACACTTAGTTAGACTTCCATGATGATCATTCCACGCCTACCCACGAAGGATCGTGATTGGACCTACGGTCCATAGGTCACCTCCGTGGGTGGCTCCTTCTACAAAATGTCAGTTGTCATCTCTCTCGACCTCGTCCAAGTGTATTTCCTGCAAATATAACATAATAAACATTAATTCTAATACAAAATGGCCCTAGACACACACAACTCTAAAGTGAAATGTATTAAAAATATAGTAAACTCACGGTAAATCAACACCCTCAACTTAAATTCATTGTTTGTCCTCAAGCAACGCACTACGACTCTAAACAACACTTTTGTAGAAGCAACCATTCAAACTCAAGCAATCATATGGCTATTTCAATCCATTTTATTTTCTTAGTGCAAATCTTTTCTCTTAGACTCAACAAGTTAACTCATACGGATCAAGATATGACAAAGATCGACTAATAGACACCACAACATACACTTTTCCACAATCACCAAGGTACTAACTTTCCGATAATGTAACTAGTGCCCTCAGTTCAAACGAAATCCTTTTCACTCTAAAGATATGAATTTTGAGTTTTAGGATTCATTTAACACTCACGCTCAAAAGTGACTTCAAATACAGTTAGTGCTCCATACCATAGGCTCGCCCTTATTTTCACTGCTTATACTCTCCAAACTAGTTTCTAGGATCACTGTAGGACTTTCTTAGCTTTTAGCATAGGCTCACGGTCAGGTGTGGTACATTTGGGTACTTTTTTAGTGACTTTCAACCCTCTTTGACATTTCATTGGCTTTTTACCTCTTTTCTCGACCTATTTTTGACATCCTTTCTTTTTATTTTCTTTCCCTTGACTCTTTCCAACATGGATGTGACTTTCGACTTTGCGGTTCTTATTTTTCACTTCTTTTTTTTTCTTTCACTTTATTTTTTTCAGCATTTGTATTTATCATCTTTTTGCTTCTTTTGCACAAAGTCACATCCTTTTCTATCTTTTTTTCTTTTCTTTTCAACACAAAACTCTTTTCATACCCTTTTTTTCGGTTTCCTCTTTCATAGCTACCCTCAACTTATGGATTTTCTATTAGTTAAGGTGCACAATATCTGATGTCGGACCAGGGCCAAGATTAAGGTAACTTTTGACTTAGCCACCCTCAACTTAGGCTTTTGGCCTAAGTCAAGGTGCACATGTCCAAGGAGGGACTGGGGCCAAGACAATGAATTAAGGGTATGTGAGTTAGGTGAATCAAAAGAAATGGTCTATTTAAGGCTCAACTATTTGGATCAAAAGGGAACAATGCTTTCATTTGGTTGGATCATTTTAGGCTTAAGTGGACTAATTTGAACAAGGGCCTATGCTCACTTCCCAACTCCTAGCCTAGATCTTCTAAGCAGGACCAACGGGGCAAGTTCTAGATTGGCACAACTATTTGAACATTCAACTTTTCTCACACACTCTTGGCACATTGTTACATTATAAGATTATCAGATTACCCAGTTCAAGTTTTACCTTAAGTCAAGAGGTCAAATCAGTTCCCTATCATGTCACATTGAGATCCAACACAATCAACTCATCAAGACTATTGATCTAGCATATTTCAACATTTTTGGGCAGGGATCATTTTTTTATGCTTTTTATGCCATCATGCTTTCATTTTTCTACTTACTCCTACACATACATTCCTATACATGCCAGTTCAACAAAAATAAAACAATCTCTTGGGGGAAAAGAACACAGGTAAGAAAACCCCAAGAGAGGATTATGATTTGTGTTAATCAAACTTCACCCTATCACTCACAATCCATTTACCCCTCCCCAAACAAAATAGAGTGCAATTTTCCCCAATGCACAAAAAGTAAAAACATAAAGGATTGGGTGAAGCAAACCTGTGGCGCATTGCGCCGAAGACCTCTCAACAAGCGGGTGGGTCCGGTTTCTCGGAGCTTGCTGGATCAACACTCGGGTCACCATCAATTGTGCCCGCATCTACCATCTTAGCATCCTTAGTAGTGCTAAGATCCACTTTCACCGCACCATCAATAGTGCTTACGCTGCTAGACTCAACAACACCAATCTCCCTAGCCCGCTGCTGGCGCATCTCCTCATCAACTATGGATGCCCTCTGGGCCGCCTCAAACTTCTAGCGCTCCCTCATGCGAGCTCTCCCAGCCTCAGTGTCATCAGAAGTCTGACTGAAGCGGGGCGCTTCCCAGCATGATGAGACGAATTAGTCGGTGGCATCTTATCTCCAAATAATGAATCCAACACTGTATTATCAACCGGTGTCGTGGGGGCAGACCTAGGCTCAGTCTCTGGTGGAGCTAAGAGGGCATTAAGATTAGCCCGGAGACTAGCTAACTTCATCTGGAAAACAAAAACATCAGTGGTGTGGGCTGGTTGCTCTAAGACGCGCATCTTAAATGCATCATGGCGCTGGTGAATGGCTTGAACCTTACGGTCCATCATTTGCTCTATCTGCTGCTCAATACAAGTCACAAACTCCTCTATCGAACGCTGCATCCAAGGCCTCACATGCTAAAGTAGTGTAGCCATCTGGGCCTCCAACTTCTGGACACGAGCTAAGGGCATGGCAACATACCCTGAGGAGGGAGTGGCTTTGGAGGAGCTAGGTCCCTGGCTGGTGGCCGGAGATGTCGAAGCCGGGGGATCTTCAGTAGTGGCTGGAGGGGTAGGCTCCTCACCCTGCATCTGCTCCACATCTGCTACCAAGTTCACTCTCAATGGTGGCACCTCAACCTGCGGCTCTCTGCGAAGTGCAACTACATTGACCTCATCCCGAATCAAGCCAATATCTAGAGTCGTGGTTGCGTAAAGCAACCTATCATAGTGCCAAACTGGTACTCCAGCATCCCTGCACAACTAGAAAATGAGGCATGGGAAGGGTAAGGTGGTAGTGGCCTTGAAGTCCCTCTCATGTATTTCGCAATCAGCATGCGGGAAAAGTATACCTCCAACCCAGCTACTAGAGTTGCACCTATAACTACGGGGTCCCATATAAGTACATTATCTGCCTGAGAAGGGGACACACGGTTTCGTAATAGCAACCAGAAGAATTTGGCCACAAATGTCAAGGTGGCCTTATTGATACCCACGCTCGGGGTGCTGATCTATTCGGCGCGCTCTCCGTCTATAACAAGATGACGGGATAAGCAGTGCAAAAGGGACTCTCACTTCTTGGCATTCTCCTGAATTACCCCATTCCGAACAATGTCCATGCGATAGTCAAACTTTGCCGTGTTGATAGGTAAAGTGTGGCTTGGACCATAGAGAAACCTGCGAGAGTAGTCTCAGATATGTCAACTGAAAACCCGCGCACTAGTGTAGCCGTGTGTGGAGGCTGGGAGGTGGTCTTGGCCCATCTGTCGATCGATCCTCTGAGGGTGGCTGCATAGGAAGCATATAACTCCCTAACTATCTCCTCACTGAAGGACCCTGGGCTACGGGCCATCAATTCACACTTATGCCTCTGGAAAAAGCTGATGGATATCGGGCGCGGTATGGAGGCTTCCTGTGAGTACTCGACGCTCCTCGGTGACTAGTTGAGCCATCCTCTCCGTCTCAGACAGCATGCGAGCATCTCTGTATATCTGGTACTGGCCGCTCACACACCATCGGTTTGGCTCCGCAGCAACTGGAGAAGGGTTGGTGTTTTGTGGCACCGGAATGTTCCCCGCACTAGTAGCCTCGGAGAATGAGGCAGTGGTGCCATTGGAGCTGGATTCAGTGTCAGATGCGGAATCAGAACCAGCTGGTGATTTGATCGGTGTGGCCCCCTCTTCAGACTGGGGGCAGTGACCACGTCGGGAGTCACTACCTGCGATTGGTTCATCGTAGTTTGAGGAGCAGCAGGGGATGTCTTGATGTTGGGAGGAACATACTCAGTGTCATCCGCGTCTTCATCAATGATGATACGTCGCGAAGGAACGACAAATTTTGATTTTCACTTGCCGGCATAGGTCGGCACTTGCTTGGGGGCCATATTACTTGTAGAAAATTTAGTTAGTACCAAAACAAGTAAATAACACACGAAAATTTTTTAGAACAAGAACCGAAATAAAAAAAAACCTGAAAAAAATATGGACAGTAGCAATAGTGACCACCTATGGTGGGTACCTACGGTCTGTAGGTCTCTTCCGTAGGTCAAAGTTCCCAGAAGTTGGGTCTCTGATGGGAACCATGGATGTGCAGAATGGTTCGTTGATGGAACGACGGACCATAGTCCACCTCCGTGGTTCCACACTTAGTGAATATTTCATGTGGAATAGACCCACGGACCTGACCTACGATTCGTGGATAGGGTCTCGTAGGTCAGGTCTATGCCAGGTATCAGACATGCCTCATTTTGTACCCATTTTTGCAACAAAATAAACCATCAACCTACGTCTAATCATGTATTTCAACACAATATATGGTAGTTTGTCATCTATAGGGTTCCGATTACTCATAATTTAACCTTTTTAACATATCGAACTAGGAACCCTAAGTTGAAACTTCCATTTAGACCCTTTTTTCTGATTCAGTTAGTTTTACTAAACTACACACTCACATACCATCAAACCAAGGGTTATTCTAACATACAATTCAACATTTTAGCGTTAAAATTAACAGTCCTAACAACTGAAGGTCAAGTTCCAACTTTGTGGCTTCATAATACAACAATGAACAGTGAATTCAAAGTCAACGTTAAGTTGTTTACCTTAAAAGCAAGAAAAGTGGGTGAGTGTGTGATGCAATGAACTCCTGAGACCTTTTCTAGCCTTTTGACACCGAACCCGGACCGAAAACTCTTTTGTGAAGGGAGAATGGGGTGATTTTAGGAGAGAGGATGATTATAGGAGATGAGAGTGATGTGGGGATTAAATATGGGAGTTTTGGGATTTGGAGGTGTTAGAAATGGTTAGAAGGGAATTTGGGTAATGGGGGATGTATTTGAAATAAGGGGTTTTTATTAAAAGGGGGGTCCGGGTCAGGTCTCCAGAAGCCCTAATTTGGAGCCACAAAACCCCATCTATGGGACGTGGGTCGACCTACGGACCGTAGGTCCTGTTCGTAGGTCACTTTTACACTTAGAAATTTTGAGGACTTACCTGAGGTCTACGGACACCATTCATGGTCCGTGGATGGACCCACAGACCGCCGATGGGGTCCGTAGACCTCTGCATAACCTATTTTCTACAGATTCAGTTGTTCGTCCATGCACATGTAGAAATCATGAGGTCTTTGTTTTTACATTTTCTGGACACTTTTTAGACACGGACCGTATTCTATATCTAGGCAACACAAACTAAAATAAAACACCAATCTAAAGAGTTACAGAAATTAAAATAAAAGAGGAAAACTTCTAAGTCGAAAACAAAAACCTATAGTTGGATAGATTGTACATCTTGGGTTGCCTCCCAAGAAGCGCTTGATTTAACGTCGCGGCATGACGCAGGCCCCTTGATTACTCAGACTTCATCAAGGTAATAGGCCTCAATAACTTCTTGCACACTCTCATCTTTCCCCATGTAGACCTTGATCCTTTGCCCATTCACTTTGAACCTTGTTTCCTCCTTGTTCTTGATCTCGACTGCTCCATGTAGGAATACTTGAGTGACTATGAAAGTTCCGGTCCACTTGGAGTTGAGCTTGCCAGGAAACAAGCGCAACCTTGAGTTGAATAGAAGCACCAGATTGCCCACATCAAATTCACGTTTTTCAATCTTTTGATCATGATACTTCTTCATCTTCTCCTTGTACAAGGCTGAACTTTCATAAGCTTTTAGGTGAAACTCATCAAGCTCATTCATGTCATTCACTCTTTGACTCGATGCGGTGCCCCAATCCAAATTCAACTTCTTTAGCGCCTACATAACCTTATGCTCTAGCTCTACCGGTAAATGGCACGACTTCCCATATACAAGTTGGTAGAGGGACATACCTATGGGAGTCTTAAATGCAGTGCGATAAGCCCATAGAGCATCATTAAATCTCCTTAACCAATCGGTTCTATTTGCATTCACAGTCTTAGCAAGGGGTTTCTTTATCTCTCTATTGGACACTTTAACTTGCGCACTAGACTGAGGATGGTAAGGAGTGGGTACATTGTGGCGGACTCCATATTTCTCTAGCAACGCCTTGAACAACTTATTACAAAAGTGGGAACCTCCATCACTGATAATTACCCTAGGTGTACCAAATTGGAGAAGATATTCTTTTTCAGGAATGCGGTGACACTTTTACCTTCATTGTTTGAAAGCACAATTGCTTCCATCCATTTCGACACATAATCAACCGCAACAAGAATACACTTAATCCCATGTGAAATCACAAATGGACCCATGAAATGAAGGCCCCATACATCAAACAACTCAATCACCAAGATCAAATTCATAGGTAGCTCTTGCCTCTATGAAATTCCTCCTTATCTTTGGCATCAATCACAAGACTTGGAGAAATCATGAGAATCTTGGTGGATGGTAGGCCAGTAATACCCACACTGCAAAATTTTATGTGCAGTCCGAATACCACTATGATGCCCACCAATAGGCGAAGAATGACACGCCTCTAGTATACTCATCATCTCAACCTTAGGCACACGACGACGAATAATCCCATCAACACAAATATGGAACAAGTAAGGCTCATCCCGAAAGAACTTCTTCACATCATGCATAAACTTTTTCCTTTGGTAAAAAGACAATTCCGATGGAACCAGATCACTTGCCAAGTAGATAGCAAAGTCTGCGAACCAAGAAATAAGATCATGGGAAGCAACCAATACATGTTCGTCTGGAAAAGAATCATTAATTTCAGCCCCATCTCCTAGCTTGAGCATAGCTTCTTCCTCTAATCTGGACAAGTGGTCGGCAACTTGATTTTTCATCCCCTTTCTATCTTTCACCTCAAAATTAAACTGTTGCAGCAACAACACCCATCTAATTAACCTCAGTTTTGTATCATTTTTAGCCATCAGATACCTCAATGCAGAATGGTCAGTATGCACTATGACCTTAGTACCAAGCAAGTAGGACTGAAATTTCTCAAATGCAAAAAACACAGCAAGTAGTTCCTGTTCAGTCAGTGTATAGTTCTTTTGAGCCACATTTAGAGCTTTGTTGGCATAGTAAATAGGATGAAGAATCTTCTCTCGCCTCTATCCCAATACCACACCAAGCGCCACTCAACTCGCATCACTCATCACTTCAGATGATTGCCCCCAATCCAGTGAAATAATGATAGGTGCAGAAACTAGCTTTGCTTTCAACTCTCCAAATGCTTTCAGACAAGCATCTTCAAAATCAAACTTACACTCCTTTTCGAGAAATTTGCACAACGGGTGTGCCATTTTTGAGAAATCTATGATAAACCTCCTATAAAAGCCTGCATGCCTAAGAAAACTTCTAACACCTTTAACAGAGATAGGTGGTGGAAAATTTTCTATTACCTCGACTTTTGCTCAATCAACCTCAATACCCTTCTCAGAAATTTGATGCCCAAGAACTATCCCTTCTTTCACCATGAAGTGGCACTTTTCCCAATTGAGCACACGATTGCACTCTTCACACTGTTTAAGTACCTCGGCCAAATGATCCAAACAACCATCGAATGAGTAACCTACCACAAAGAAATCATCCATAAATACCTCAATAGTGTCCTCCACCATATCAGAAAATATCGACATCATGCAACGCTGGAAGGTCGCTGGAGCATTACACAACCCAAATGGCATCCGTTTGAAGGCGAAAGTCCCATAAGGGAAAGTGAATGTGGTCTTCTCTTGGTCTTCCGGAGCAATGGAGATCTGATTATAGCCCAAATAACCATCAAGAAAACAATACCAACCCTTACCAGCAAGGCGGTCCAACATCTGATCCATGAATGACATAGGGAAGTGGTCCTTTTTGGTCCAAGCATTTAATTTCTGGTAGTCCATGCATACTCTCCATCCAATCACGAGCCGTGTCAGAACAAGCTAATTTTTTTGCATTAGGAACCACAGTAATCCCACCTTTCTTGGGCATACACTGAACATGACAAACCCAACTACTATCTGTGGTGGGATAATTGACTCCTGCATCCAACCACTTGATAATTTCCTTTTTCACCACCTCTTGCATAGGTGGATTTAGTCTCCTTTCGTACACAATACTAGGCTTGTGATCAGCATGAGTTGGATTTTATGAGAACAAATGTCATGAGGAATCCGAATATTGTCCACAATAGTCCATCCAATCACCCTCTTGAATCTCTTCAACACAGAAACCAATGTCTCAACTTGCACCACATTCAAATCTGCTGCAATGATGATTGGTAAAGTACCATCTCTCCCAAAAAATACATACCTCAAATGTGATGGTAGAGCCTTAAGCTCCAATTTCAGAGCCTCTTCAATAGACGGTTTTGTGGGTGGAGAGTCGCGATTCTTCATATGTAACTCTAGTTTCTTTAGTTTGGAATGGAATTCGAATCTATCAAGTGCGGCAACCAATTCATCATATTCTTTAATCCATCACCCTCAAAATTCATCATTACCGCTGCCAGTACATCAACACCCAACCTCTCTTCAATGGACACATTAGAACCAGGCTCCACAATATGATTAACCATTGACACTAACTTGAGATCACTTTCCAGCTTCATGGACCTACAGATATTAAAAGTTAGCTCTTCACTATTCAATTGGAACTTCATCTGCCCTCTTCCCATATCGACCAAGGTGAGCCCAGTAGCAAGGAATGGTCTCCCAAGGATGATGGGAACCTCAAAATCAACCTCACAATCAAGTATCACAAAATTCGCCGAAAAGATAAACGACTCCACTTTCACAAGTCCTAGCACACAAATTATTGGGTGGCCAATAACATATCCATGGAAAGCCCTTTGAGTTAGCTACCTAACGCACTTCGTTTCACCTCATTCGGAGTTCAGACGAAGAATTTATGCCCATTTTCGTAAAATTTGTCCGGCAGGAAAGGCAATTTCCAGTGAGCGTTTTTACTGTTCACCCGCCTCATTTTTTTTTCTAAGTGTTGGACCATTTTTCCAAAGGGCATATGTTATTTCCTATATACCATTAGTTCAATTCCCAT
>JAJOOE010002249.1:0-21455 GCA_036250405.1 Solanum raphanifolium
CTGAGCACTAACTGTACTTGAAGTTATTTCTGAGTGTGAGTGTTGAATGAATCCTTGTACTCAAATTCATAAGTCATTGTGTGAAAGAAAAGGGATTTTGTTTGAAGTAAGGGCACTAGTTACACTGTCGTGGTACCTTGGTGATAGTGAAACAATGTATGTTATGTGTTGGTTGGTCGATCATTGTCATGGTTTGATTCGCATGAATTAGCTTGTCGAGTCTAAGAGAACAAATTTTGTACCCGAAAAGAGAGTGGGGTAGAGAGCCATGTGATTGCTTGTGCTTGAAATGTTTGCTTTTATACAAGTGTCGTTTAGAGTCTTAGTGAGTCGCTTGAGGACAAACAACGAATTTAAGTTGAGGGTGTTGATATACCGTGAATTTACGGTATTTCTAATACATTTCACTTACAAGTTGTGTGTGTCTAAGGCCTTTTTGTATTGGTTTTTATGTGTTTTTATCATAATTTGCAGGAAAAATGTTCAGGCGCGGAAGTAAAGAGACAGCTGAAAGAAATGCAGAAAAGGGCATCTATGGAGGTGATCTACGGACCGTAGGTGGTGGTCGTAGATCAGCAGGCAAGGCATGGAAGGCAAATCAGGGAAATCTGACCAAGTGTGGAACCACGGTGGCCATTGACGATCCGTAATCTACGGATCGTACTGTTGATCCGTAGATTGATACTGCGAGGGTTCCAGTACCTAATTTTTGAAGATTCTAAGTGTGGAGATATGTAGAGGGATTGACGGACCGTAGATCGATCTACGGTCCGTACTGCAGTTCCGTCGTTTGCTTCAGAGAAGCTGATTTTTGGAAGCTAAAATATTTTCTAAGTCCTGGCTGACGGAAAGGACTCACGGACTGTAATCCATTGGCGGTCCGTGAGTCAGTCTCGTGGAATGAAGATGCGTGCCTGAACAAACTTTCCTTATTTTGTTTCCCTTTTAATTTAGGACTTGTTTTCTATAAATAGGGCATGTAGACCTCATTTTTGGGGTTGGATTTTATTACTTTTATTCTAGTTCTTGACTTGGGAGAATAACTTGCAACTTTAGCAATTATTAATTTCTTAAGATCGTTTTGAAGATTTTGGAGTTGCAATTCAAGTTGAATTTCTGAGTTAATTATTCTTCTTACGTAAGTTCATAATTCTTTAATCTAAAATAATGAATTGTGTTCATATGATTATGCGTAACTAAACTCCACAACTAGGTTGTGGGAACCATGAGCGATTAACAAAGTATGATTAGTAAATAAGCAATTCTTGAATAGTGTGGTGCATGCATTGATAATTCTTTCGTTTAGAAGTCTTTTTAGCGGTTGCAAACATTAAAACTCGTCTTGTTGCTACTTGTCGGACCAAGGAGGTAATCAACAAGAAAAGAATTATCAACATAGATTTAGTGTGATACTATCTAATAGGCTAGTGTCGATTAGTGCGAAGTAATAACTAAGCCAAACATCGTTGTGATGTCTAATATGAGGTAAAGGTAAGGGTTAGTAAATTATACACACGTAGTCGGACCAAGGTGTTGGGTGAAATTCTCTAGATGCCGGACCAAGGATTTAGAGATACCTAACTTATCACTTTGCATGTAGGACACTAGGAAATGATTGCTATTACTAGGATTACTGCGTTATGAGCTTGTGGGGAACACGTATACCCTAGGAAATGATTACTTATTGAATTCTTACAATTTGTTTCACAAAACACCCCTTTAATTACTTGTTTCTGGAAGTAATTTGACTAATTGAATATAATTGTTGGTTAAAGTAAAGTCTAAACCATTTTCTTCGTGGGATCGACCCCAACCTACAGGTTGGGTTCTTTACTTGATAACGATCTCTTATATTTCTTTCAGGAGGTGTAATTTGAGTGTATCACTTATCAAATTAAAGATCTTTGAATACCCTTTCCAATGCCACCAAGTTTGCCTAATTCCTAGCATGGAGTAAAAAGTTATGCCCGTGTTAGTGAAGCCCTATCAGACAGGACATCTTCACTACCCAATTCAATTCACTCTCTTAAATTTCCTAAAGTGGAACAAGTTCATCCTCACAAATATTTATCTCTTTAAGGAAGAAGAAGAAGTCCAGGCTTTCAATATTAAGTCTCCAAATTCACCATTTGCTTGAGGGTTTTGAACTCCAAGGTATGATAGTCTTCATCTATGGAGATCTATCCTCCGTAGGGTTCTAATTCTCCAAATTTGTAATGATAGATTCCCCAATCAAATTAGGGTTTTATTCAATTGCCAAGGGTTCATTTAAATGTTGATCTAATTGATTGGTTTATGTCCAATTATGCATGTATTGAAGTAATTGCATGTTTTATGTTGAATCCCACATGAACCCACACATAACCCATGTTTTCTAGAATATGATGATCAAAGATTAGTTTGAATTATGAAAGATGAAATTATGAAGATATGTATGTTCTTTATGAAATCGATATAAATGTTTTAAGGATGCTTTGAGAGTGAAGTATCAATGTTGTTGTGAATGGATTTTCTCACATAAAGGCTTCATGAGTTTGAAAGGTTTTCTCACCTTAGATGAATCAAGATTAAGGAGATACTCTAATGATAAGACAAATGGTGATTACTATGTCTCATAATAATAAGATAAGTTAAGATTAATGACTATTCTGTGGGATTTATGCTTTGAACTGAGAGGATATTGAGATGGAGCTCTCCCGTAGCTTGAAGATGGGTTTCTAGTAGCTATCTCCTTATCCCATACCTACGTGCCACCATAGGATGTATTATATAGACATTAGCTAGTGGTTCCACGTAAGCTATAAGTTTATGGTTCTTACCTTGGCAAGTGAGGACACTTTTTTTCGATGTCGTGTAGACATCAGATTCCATGTTATAGCTCAAATGGTCTCTATGTCGGTTAATGGTAAATCTCCCATAATAATGAATAAGGTTACTTCTAGAAGTATCTCAAGAAGTGTTTTAAAGATTCTTAGCTTGCATTGACCATGTTTATGATGTATGTTTTTTCTAACCCTTTTATCTTATGGTTTATCTTGGTCATTGCATGTCATGTAAAGTTCCTTTTAGCATGATTTTATAACTCTTATGAATTGATATCATACTTGTTACATTCTTTGTACTAACATATACTCTTGCTTACATTGTTTCACAAATGTAGGGTCCAACGCTTCGATTCCACATCCTCGTGGCTAGTGATCACCTTAGTAGCTTTTGAGAAGTGAGTCCTCATGTTTCAAGGACCGAACCCTTTATTGCTTAATGTCTTTACTTTTCAGATATTATATATGATGTATGGGTTACGTCCCAATCACTCTTGATGTAATAGATGACTTTGAGACTATGTTAGACTTCCGCTTCATTTTTGACAAACTCTTTATGATATAAACTATCTTTAACTCTTGAATTCTATTATCTTGTATGATGTATGCTAAGTGACTTGTGTAGGGACTTTCGCAGGACTATGCGCCATGTCACGACTAGGGAGTACTTTGGGTGGTGACACAATTTAAGTGTAAAAAAATCTGTAATGATGTTATGATTTATAATTCGATAGTTTGGCAGTGTTCAGAGGAATTTCAGTTGTGAATAGCTCATGTGTGGTGGATTCAAAGCGCTCATGTTCGGCTTTGAGGTAGGATTCAGTCTACTTTGTTGATTGAGCTTATTAGATAATGCCTAGTATATATTTCATGTAATTTTGGATTGTATTTGCTGGGTTCTTGTTATTCTATCTTTCTTGATTGAGTAGGAGCCTTGGGCTTATTGTGGGTGTTGAGATCATTAGTTTAGACTGTGGATTCTGTTGTGGAGTAGATGATGCTTCTTGTACTTGTTAGGTTTTATTCGTAGTTGCCTTAGACTAGGCTAGACATTAGATGCTTTAGGTAGTCTTTTATCACCTCGTAGTTATAGTTTGCTCCTATTAGGGCTTGTTTTGGGTCGTTCTCCTTATGATGCTTGTGACCTTGGTTTCTCATCGTAGTTGTAGGTTGGTCCTAGCTTTGCTCAGTCTAGGACTGGAGCTGTAATGCCCCGAAAACTAGTAGACTAAACTAGGACTTTAAGCTAGGGTTCTAAAGTTTGGTATGAGAGTTAAAGTCGTAGAGAAGACTTTGCTGTACTTAGAATGAGAGGTTTAGGGGTTAAAAATCAATGGAAAAGGAGTGGGGCATATCATGCATTGAACTAGACAAAGGAAAAACCTGGAGGTCACCTTAAGCCACTTGACAATGGGCAGTGCCATCACCCAAGTGACTTGGTGATTAGCCAAAGGAGCCAAGATCGCCTAGTGAGCAGCTTCCCCATGACCTAGCTACTGGTTCATTAGGCGAGCTAGGTCGGGGCACACCAACTCGTTTGGATCATCGCCCAAAGGACTTCCCCATCACCAAGGTGGCTGTCTCCTTGGGGTGAGTTACTGGAATTTTAGGCGAGCCAAGGGCCCATTAGGCGTGTCGCCTAGTGCCCTTGGCGAGCCAAGGGGTGCAAAGGGCGAGGTAAGTTGTGAAGGGTAGTAAGTTTTTGGTTGAAACTCTAAGGGGTCCTTAGTTCTTTTCAAAAGTGACCCTACATTATTTTATTCCCTTCCTAGAAAGTATATAAGCTTATTAGACCTAAGTTTGCTTCAGATTAAGTCATTCTCCCTAGAATCCAAAGAGAACCCAATTTCCTCTCAAATATTTCTCTCTAGAAAACCTCCATTGAAGAAGAAGCTAGAGCTTGAAGCTAAGGTCAAGAACAAAGGCTCCATTGCTAAAGGCTTGTGCTAGGGCTTTGATTAAGGTATGTTTAGCCTTTCATCTATGGGTTCTTCCACCCATAGAGTCCCTTAGAATTTCCCCAAATTTGTGAAGAAGAACCCCAATCTAAGCTAGGGTTTCTTCCAATGAGTGGGTATAATTGGGTATGACTCCAATTGGTTGGATAATACTTATTTATGGTTGATTTGGTGTTGATTCATGATATTATGAAGAATTTAGGTGAATTCCATGGTTAACCCTAGAAATCAAAGTATGTGGGTTTATGCCTTGTGATGAGAAATTGATGATTCTTGATAGATTCTCTAGAATTGTTATCATGTATAGAACTTAGACAAAAATAAGAATATGAAATCATGAAAGCGAACTAGATCTAAGAATTTATGATAGACCATGAATTGTAATGATTGAATTTGGGAATTTATGATGAATTATGCTTAGAATTGCCTATGACTAAGGCGTGTGACTAATATGTCTTGTGATCTAGTCTAGTATGATGATTGTGGAGTAAAGCTTGATAGTAGGGATTGAAGTCATAATGTTGATCACTAGGGCTTATAGAGTAAGTCTAATAGGATGAGATAACTTGCATGAAATTGGTATATAAAATAGATAGTGTTGTGGTGGAAGGCTTTTACCCACATGACCTACCTAGAACTATATGAATGCATGTATGTAGAATGTGAAAGGTCTTTTCACATAGAATGATTCTAGGTTGACTTAATAACCTAAAATGAATAAAAGCATGTTAGAATAGAATAGCTTGAAGTTGTGATATATGATCCCTTCATGTGTAGCTTGACTTGGTAAGACAAAACCATTTCATGGTAGCTTTAGGATTGAGGACATATACTCTCCTAATGGTAGCTTGGGATTGAGAACCATACTCTCCTAAGGTTAGCTGGAATTAGCATTTATGGAATGCTCTTTATGATAGCTTGCATTAGTATAGGCATGGTAGCCTAGGATTGAGGATCTATACTCTCCTAAGGGAAGATTTAACTATCATTGTAAGAATGCTTTCATGGTAGCTTGACTTAGTTAGGCCAAGACCATTTCATGGTAGCTTAGGATTGAGGATTCATACTCTCCTAAGGATAGCTTAGGGTTGAGGATTCATACTCCCCTAAGGGTAGCTTGCATCATATTGAATGTTTGCATGGTAGCCAGGTTGGAATACTTTTATTCTACCATGTATAGCTTGGGTTGCATGGTAGTGTGCCTTCCATAATAGTTAGGTCTAGCCTAGTAGTGTGCTATTCTTTGATAGACTAAAATGATAAATAGTAAGTATTGAGTAAGCTAGCCTAAAGAAGTACTTAGTGTGAGTGGTGGTATGGGATGCCATTCATACATGGCACAAGTATGACTTGAAGCTATTTATGAAGTGATTCGTTATGTGATGTATGCTTAGCTTGGATTGTTGCTAAGTTATCTTCCATGATATGATTGACTCAAGATGATAGTTCAATGTCTTATGAAGTAGGTCAAGAATGACACCTATGATTAGTAAGCATGACTAGAGTGACTTCAAAGATATGCTTAGTCTGGGTGGTATTATGGGATGCTACTCATGCATTGTACAAGTGTGCCTTGAGGTTACTTAGGAGTATAAGTGCTCTTATGACATGAAACCTAGGTCTTGACTATGAAGGTGGACTATGCCCAAGAATGACCAAAGAGAGGTACTTAGCTTGGATGGTATTATGGGATGCTATTCTTGCCTTGCACATGTATACTTTCAGGTGGCTTGTGAAGTAGTTCTCTTGTAATATGAAAGGCGAAAGGCGAAAGGCGAAAGGCTGAAGTATGTAAATATGAAAGTCTAAGTTAAGTCCATGCCATGAACATGATGTATTCCTATGCTCATTTATTATGTCTTATGTTGACTTATAATTATATGATGCTTATGTTGGAGATTATGCTATGATTATGTTATCGTCTCTTATGTTTATGTCTTATGTTGACTAACCATTTTTGAGATGCTCTTATGAGATTGTGCTAGCTATCATACTTGTTACATTTTGTACTAACGCATATTGCCTACATTCTAATCAAATGTAGGGTTTCGGAGATTGAGTTCATTTGAAGGCTAGGATCCTAAGGAGCAAGAAGAGTTGAAGAATTCATGAGTCCTCATAGCTTCGAGGACAAACCCATTATGTTCCCTTTATGTCATTTCTTTATGTTTTCGACTTTTATATTGGCTGCGTCCCAAGTCCTTTATTCAAGAGTTTTAATAGATGGTTTGAGACAAAGATATAGTAAAGACTTCTGCTTATTTATGAAAATGTTTTCGATTGTATGGTTTTAAAAAAGTTTTAAATTTTCCATACTTTTCTATTATCTTATGATTATGCTAAGGGCTTGTATGAGACCCCTACGGGGTCAAGTACGACATGTTACGTCTAGGGGGTACCCATGGATCGTGACAGGAGCAGTGTGATTAGGGTAAGGTGTCGTCCCATAAGTTTGCTCCTCTTTATTGATTTGAAATATCTTCTTGATACATTTTCTTGTTGATTAGCGGTGAGAATGTTGTATCCTTGTTGAGCTTATAATTATACTGTTGGACCCGAGACCATATGTGAGGACTATTTGGATACCAAGTTAGTACTCTCTGTTTTGGTAGCGTGGTTTCGATGGCTGAATAATTATTTGATTTTAAGTGCCTTGTTTGAATGCCGGTGATGGCATGCACTGCATTGTTTGCTGATTCTCACAGATTTTGTTGTACGATACCAGCCCATGCATTGGAATATTTATTGTTCATGATGAGATACAATTTTACTTGGTTTTCATTCTAAACAGGTTTTAATGGGAGCCGTACCACCTAGATAACTTGACATACAGATTTTTCTGATTACGAGGCATTAATGACGTGCTCCTTTTTCTACTAGAGATTGTAGAGTCATTTGAGATGAGCTCAATTTTTACTTTACTAGTTAGCGCGTCGACGCACTTTCATGCATGCTTTTGGTCTTGCTGGCGCTCATGGAAGTTACTGACTACGTAGGTGGCTCCATTATTGGTTATTGATGCTTATCGTGACCAACGACACTAACCTACGGTACGAGTGTCTATGATCGTCGATAATATAGTAACCCAACCAAGGGTTGGGGTCGTGTCCTAAAGGAGTGATTATGAGAATTAATAGAAAAATAAAATTAAGTTCTAATTAGTCATAGCTAAAGACATTAACGAGTAAAAACATAGTAAATTAAAGGGTTGACACAAAAGTGTCAAATATCAAATGGGGTTTTGTCACAAGTGTAATAAAAACATCAAAATTTAAAGGGGAGAGCAAGTATGTGGAGAAGTTCTTGGGGTGTGACCGCAATAGAAATTGATATAAATCATTGAGTGCATGTTTTCGATAGAAAATTTGCAAGCTAATAATGACTAGGCTAAACTTTAGATGGAAATAAGTTCCCTCTCGGGCAACTTACTCCGTTTCCAATGGGTTCCTTTCGGACACCCATTTGCCGGAAGAAGGCCAGCCTACGCCTTACCCCATTCACTCTCTCGAGCTGAGTGTTAGGATATGTGACTAGGGCTCACCCTCTCGGGCTGAACCTCATGTCGACCCACTCCTTAGGCCATCAGTCTAACGGTCTTGGTTTCGTGACCACTCTCTCTCGCAAGCCGAAAACACATTGGTGGTTTTGTATTTGCAACTTCAAACCCATTAAATTAAACCACAACCACTAGCTGAAATCACCATTAAAATACATCTAACCTATCATCAAACAAGACCCAACAATAATATCAACACATATTTGCTAAATCACATCCCAAGAATTGGGGTTTTAGCTAGACATGACTAAGAGATAGAAATTTATACCTAAATGAGTTTGCATTCAAATGGGTATGAAGATTTAATTCTTTTTACAGGCCAAGAACGAAGAATCCAAGAGACCCAACTCCAAATCTTGAAGATGAAAACCCTCTTCTCCTTCAAGTCTCCAAAACCCTCTCAAGCTTAGAGTAAAAAATATCCAAAAAGTACTATTCTATTGTGTAAAATATAATAATGGTTCGACTCTCTAAAATTAATAAAGAGTTTAATAATTATAGACTTCAAAAAATAGTGCTGGCGGATTGCTCGGCGAGGTTAGTCGGAATCGCCGATTAACTCAGCGATTCACCGTTTTGTGTAGTTCATCGCCTTCTTGCACTAGCCTTCAGCATTGTCGTGTTTTGTGTCATTGGGCGATATAGTACTTCTTTGCAGAGCTATTCGGTGAAACGCTGACTGCTCCTTTCATCGCCTTTTTGATCCTGCTCCTTTAGGGTTTTGCGTAGTGGAACAAAGGGCGGAGTGCGTCCCTTTGGCGAATCGCCAAGTGTGCTTGGCGATGCTCAGACTTCAGCTTCTTTATTCTTTACAGCCTTTTTGTTCTTTCTGCGCCTAAGTGTCCATGCTTCCACTAATACTTCAAATACCTGAAACTTAAGTGTTTTCATCAAATATTTAGAATAAAGAAGCATTTGAGGATACTACTTCTATTATAATAAAGCCCTAAAAGAGTCCAATTTGTGGACTCATTAACACCCCAACTTAAACTTTTGCTTGTCCTCAAGTAAAACTCAAGTTTAGCAGTTCTAATAGGATGTTTTAAATAGTGCTACACAAGACTAAATCATGAACATATACAACAAAACTCAAATTACTTATGCAAAGATCAACTGTGTATTCAAAGATTAAAGTTGTGATACACCATTACCAAAGATTCTCATGCTCGCAATACTTGCTACTTGTGCAAGTTCAAGCTCAACAAAAAGTATCTAAATGCCCTCACATAAAGAATGATTCCTTATTCACACAAAGAGGTTACTTAATTAAAGATCAGGAATCAGATGCAACGCTCACACTCAAACAGAGGAACACAATGCATGTTTTCACCCATAGGCTTGCCCTTATTTTCCAATTGATCTTCGGTTCGGCTCACTCAAGATCAAAAAGGTTTTTCTAAGGCTTATAATGGGGCTGAGTGCAAAGCTATGGTCATTTAGGCTTAGTGACTTTTCATTCTCGTGAGATGTGGTGTTCTCAAGGCTTTCCCTTCTTTTTCTTTATCAATTCTTTTTCTAATGCTTCTAAGTCATCTTCTTATTCACCTCTATGGATTGCTTGGAAACCCAATTTCTTTTGTACTTTATTCCACAATTTTTTTTTTCCAAAGGGTTTCCATTGTTCTACAACACTATGGGTTGAGGGGGACTTTTCTTGCACTTCTTGACTTCTCCTTTTCCTTTTCACCACACCCCAACTTAGGCTTTTGTTGGATATTTGCTAAACGACAAATCAAGAGTATTATAGGTAGTGGGTCAAATAAGGTCTAGGGTACATCAAAGTTCTTCCAAACAAAGGTAAGGCCCAAAGGGTGTTCAAGAGAATTTTACACGCTCACGGGTAGGCCACAAAAGAGGTATATGTCAAATTTGGCTCACACTCTTCAAAAGTTGCCTAAGATCATTCAAGAGCACACCTTACTAAATCAATCAGACCAACAGGGAAAATTCTAGGTTTATTCATGCAAAGTTCAAATTAAGCTCATCAAACTAGGCATCGCCACTTGAGTCAAACATGACCACACACTTTTGCTACTGTGCAACAATCATTACAAGAGAATCAATTCGATAAATCGCTAGTCACAACAAGATGCAAAAAGTTTACATATTGTCTATGCAACTTGATTTGGCCTCATTGTAGCCGTACATTCGTGTTCATTCAATTTAGAGCACTATTCAAGTCATCAGTATTGATTGAAACTGAGACTCAAATATTTGCAAAAGAACAACCACATTCAACTCATGAGGGGTGGCAAAAATGTGCAAAAAATGTCAAAATCATTTTGCAAATAAAATTAAAGGAAGCCACAAGCTCGAACATCCATAGGAAGTAGTATTAACACAATTTAAAAGCAGAACAACCCAAATATAATCACAAAACACGAACATCAAATAGAACACAAAAGGTGTGGGCCTCACCCCACCACAAATAAAAAAACATTTGTCCTCAAATGCAAAGAAAGTTAAAGATAGAGAAAGACAGAGAGAGAGGTAAAGAGGGGATCCTGGCTAATCGGTTGCTCCATTTGTCTGGGCATCAGTGCCAAGAGTGACCTCCAGAAGGACCTGCTCCACCGACTCCTGCAACAGGTGCTAAAAAGGCTTGTACAACAATATCTATCATAATATCTTCCGTCTCAGTCAAGTTTTCATCTGCAGCTCCCTCAGTCTCTTCATGCATATCTTTATCAATTTTTGCTTCTGAGTCATGGTCGGCTATCTTCTTAGCTCTACCCTGATGTCCATTGATTGTCTAAGACATTTCAAGCATGTCAGGCATCGCCACTATTCCAAAGTCCATGGACACATCGATGGCCTTTAGGCGGTCTACATCATTTCACAGTTCAGCAATGGCAACTTTTATAGCCGTCACCTCCTCTGTGGACCCTTGTTTGTGCTCACACACCGCTATCCTGGACGCAAAGGCATTAATGGTAGTGCTCAGAGGTGTCACAACATCACTTAGGGCAATCTGGATCATGCTTGGAACAGAGGCCTCTAGACTAGCAGCCTGATGATCAACAGAAAGGGCCAGCTGTCCCATCAGGAGTACGAAAGCCTAAGTGAGTGGAAGCCTGGAAACAACAACAACAGTAGTGGGTCTTGGCGATCGTGCAATAGCAGAAAAACCTGGAGTATTAGCGGGAGTAACAGTGGCAATAGATATACCTGAAGGCCCAGGGGCCGGAGCAGGCATAGATGCCTTTGCAGGCGATGATTCGGTGTTGACTAACTCCACCAATGCTGCCTTCTTCATTTCAGCTTGATCATTAAGGTACTCATCTTCGATCCTCCAGATGTCAATAGAGACTGTGGGGATCACTTCCACATCCTTCTTGGTATCTCGAGGAACTCAAGCTCATTTGCATAATTCTGTGATCAAGACTGGGAATGTAAGTGAGGTTCGGCTCTAGTTTGCACGCATGAGTATCTCTAAAGCAATGATTGTACCACAATTTATCTTAGTATCCTCTATTATGCAACCCAGGAAAATTGCCTTGGCAAGGAAAATGATCGATTCATTCAGGTGACATAATTGTGCTGCTGATAAAACTGAACTAGAACCTTGCGGCTATGTTTAATTCTTTCTTTTCAATCGAAACTCCTTCCACAACCACTTTGGAGTCTTATCTGCAATTAGTGGGTTTAACACTCTTTCATCTAATCTAGCTGCTTTGTTCTAATTAAGTACTGGTAGGGATCCCCAATGTTTGTGGACATGCCCAAGACTGCGTTGATTTCCTCACTATCACACTTCACCCTTCTATTTCTGACAACCACATAGTCAACTTCTTTGAAGGCTGTTGCTAATTGCTTTTGCTGGGGTATTAGTGCATTGTATGCACTGTAGAACTCTCTTATCCAGTATGGACTATAAGGGCCACAAGGTTTGGTTAAGATTTGGAACTTATGGTATCTCAGACATTCCATTATCTCTGGGTGCCTGTCTATAACCCCTTCTATGGACAAATGCTTTTCCTCCAAAAATTTTCTCAGCCCCTCAGCCTTTACTTGATTCATAGATTTAGGTGGAGGACCTTGTACTGGAGGTGCTAATACCATTGCATGCTCTGGAATTGGAGGTGTGGTAGTGGTAGGCTAGTAAATCCTGGCCCTGGATGAACCATTCAATTTCTTAATTCGCCGCTCAGCCCTCTGTGCTATTAGCAGATCTTCCTCATTAGAACCCACAACTTCACTTTTAGATTGGTTGGGGTCATTTCTATAAAAGCCATTACTGTCAGTGCTTGCATCTGACAATTCAAGGGTCTTGTTTTTGCCCTTCCCATTTTCGCCAGTTGTGGAAAGTTTAGCAACTTTGCTTTTGAACACGTCTGCATCCTCTTTGATTGTAATCCTTTTTTTTTTTTTACTTTGAGGTGGCTTGCATCTCCCTGCAACTTTAGATCTAACCATTTCTGCAAAGAATCCGAAAGAATTTAAAACTAATCAATCAAGTTCAGAGGGATGTAATTACAGAAAAACTTGCCGAATAGATCATCGAGTTGCCAAGTTGCTTTGGCGATAAGGACTTCATCCACCGAAGGATGCAGTGCAGAAAGGTTCGGGGATGCAGACAAGGGGCGACCAAGGAGACCTTCGGCGAATTGCTGACTGCTTTTGGCGATCAAGACTTCTGGCCGAAAGGTACAGAACACTAACTACAAGTAGCATAAATTTAAAGGCGAGATGGAGTTCCTTGGCCGAACCACCAAGTGATTTGGCGAGCTCGCCTCAGCATGCTGAATACCCTAAATTTATTAGAGAGGCACAACACATGACATATGATAAAATTACTTGAAATGAGAGCATATATATCATAATTAAATGCAGGGTTTAGAGAACCAACCTTTTGGGCGGATTAGGTCAAGACTGTGATGCTTGGTAGCAAGTTATTACAGATCCAAGCGCTACTAAAGCAACTAAAATACTTACGAGGTGCGAAAACTTTGAAAATACTAAGTAGGTGTGATTTTTTGAAAATCGAGAGTGAGAGAATACGGAAAAGGTTGAAAATCCAGACCCGTGGTTTTATAAAATTCGTCCAGATTTTATCCATTCGGCGACATTAGTTGGACATGCTTCGCTACTCGGTGATCCATTGACTGTTCATCTATCTCACTGAGTTTTACAGGACCTTTAGTCAAAGTGAGGATCCAAACAACGGTCTTTGTAGCGGTCGCAGATCTAATCGGCGATTCGCCAATTGTACTTGTGTAATTCATCCTGTACTTTTCACAAACTGTTCATGCCCAATCCTACAAAATAAAAACACCTTTATTTAAAAAATAACAAAATTAAAGTAGTTAAGGGTTTTGGGTTGCCTCCCAAACAACGCCTTAGTTAACGTCATGGCACGACACGGGTTAGCACCTAAATTTCACTTTTGGGGTTGGCCAAAACATCGTTTGGCAACCCCTTGTCTTGTGCCTGATGGAGATGAGACATTACATGACCCAAGATAGTTTCAATTAGCTGGATAGATATAGAGTGAGAATCGCTCATCTGGTTTAGCACTTCTACATTTTCCTTAATCTCCTCTAGCACTCTATCTTGCTTATTTAGCTTTTGGAGAATGGTTACTAAGATATCCTTAACACATTTATTTTCGATGTCCACAGAACTTCCCTGCTCAATTGGTGGTCTGCATTTGTTCTTCTCTTTGGACACCACTTCCAGTTCCTCAATCCTTTGGGTCAAGCTATCCATCTGATCCAATAAAATGATCAATTGCTGGTCCTTCTCAGTGTCCTCGTTGGTTTTAGCCACAAGGTCAAGGAATTTGGCTGCGGTCTCATAGGAGTATTTCTCACGGCCACCTGGCATAAGTCGGCCAATTAACCCTCTGTTTCCGGGATTTAGACTCCTATAGAAGCATTCTAGTAGAACTAAATCGACGATTTCATGAGTTGGACATTGTATCAATAGTGTTTTAAACCTCAGCCACGATTCATCAAAAGGTTCTCCTTCTAGATACTTGAAGTTCAGGATGTGATCCCTGAATCTCATCACTTCTACTAGAAGGTGCTCCATTGGTCCACCTTCCCCATCATGTATACTCATTATCCTGCCTCAACACACAAAAAATCTAGAAAAAACTATGCTTATCGTGACCAACGACAGTAACCTACGGTACGAGTGTCTATGATCGTCGATAATATAGTAACCCAACCAAGGGTTGGGGTCGTGTCCTAAGGGAGTGGTTATGAGAATTAATAGAAAAATAAAATTAAGTTCTAATTAGTCATAGCTAAAGACATTAACGAGTAAAAACATAGTAAATTAAAGGGTTGACACAAAAGTGTCAAATATCAAATGGGGTTTTGTCACAAGTGTAATAAAAACATCAAAATTTAAAGGGGAAAGCAAGTATGGGGAGAAGTTCTTGGGGTGTGACCGCAATAAAAATTGATATAAATCATCGAGTACATGTTTTCGATAGGAAATTTGCAAGCTAATAGTGACTAGGCTAAGCTTTAGATGGAAATAAGTTCCCTCTCGGGCAACTTACTCCGTTTCCAATGGGTTCCTCTCGGACACCCATTTGCCGGAAGAAGGCCAGCCTACGCCTTACCCCATTCACTCTCTCGAGCTGAGTGTTAGGATATGTGACTAGGGCTCACCCTCTCGGGCTGAACCTCATGTTGACCCACTCCTTAGGCCATCCGTCTAACGGTCTTGGTTTCGCGACCTCTCTCTCTCGCAAGCCGAAAACACATAGGTGGTTTTGTATTTGCAACTACAAAACCATTAAATTAAACCACAACCACTAGCTGAAATCACCATTAAAATACATCTAACCTATCATCAAACAAGACCCAACAATAATATCAACACATATTTGCTAAATCACATCCAAAGAATTGGGGTTTTAGCTAGACATGAATAAAAGATAGAAATTTATACCTAAATGAGTTTGCATTCAAATGGGTATAGATAATTATGTATTGTTACAAGCTAAGAATGAAGAACCCAAGAGACCCAACTCCAAATCTTGAAGATGAAAACCCTCTTCTCCTTCAAGTCTCCAAAACCCTCTCAAGCTTAGAGTAAAAAATATCCAAAAAGTACTATTCTATTGTGTAAAATATAATAATGGTTCGACTCTCTAAAATTAATAAAGATTTTAGTATTTATAGACTTCAAAAAATAGTGCTGGCGGATTGCTCGACGATGTTAGTTGGAATCATTGATTAACTCGGCGATTTGTCGTTTGGTGTAGTTCATAGCCTTATTGGACTAGCCTTTAGCATCGTCGTGTTCTGTGTCATTGGGTGACATAGTACTACTTCGTGGAACTATTCGGCGAAATGCCAGCTGCTCCTTTTATCGCCTTTTTGATGCTGCTCCTTTTGGGCTTCGCGTACTGGAACAAAGGGCGGAGTGCGTCCCTTTGGCAAATCACCAAGCGTGCTTGGCGATGCTGAAGCTTCAACTTCTTCGTTCTTTTCAGACTTTTTGTTCCTTTTTGCGCCTAAGTGTCCATGCTTCCACTAAAAACTTCAAATAACTGAAACTTAATTGTTTTCATAAGATATTTAGAATAAATAAGCATTTGAGGATACTATTACTATTAAAATAAAGCCCTAAATGAGTCCAATTTGTGGACTCATCAACACCCCAACTTAAACTTTTGCTTGTCCTCAAGTAAAACTCAAGTTCAACAGTTCTAATAGGATGTTTCAAATAGTGCTACACAAGACTAAATCATGAACATACACAACAATACTCAAATTACTTCTACAAAGATCAACTGTGTATTCAAAGATTCAAGTTGTGACACACCATTACCAAAGATTCTCATGCTTGCAATACTTGCTACTTGTGCAAGTTCAAGCTCAACAAAAAGTATCTAAATGCCATCACATAAAGAATGATTCCTTATTCAGACAAATAGGTTAATCAATTAAAGGTCAGGAATTAGATGCAATGCTCACACTAAAAAAGAGGAGCACAATGCATGTTTTCACCCATAGGCTTGCCCTTATTTTCCAATTGATCTTCGGTTCAGCTCACTCAAGATCAAAAAGGTTTTACTAACTTGTAATGGGGCTAAGTGCAAAGGTATGGTCATTTAGGCTCAGTGACTTTTCATCCTCGTGAGATGTGGTGTTCTGAAGGCATTCTCTTCTTTTTCTTTATCAATTCTTTTTCTAGTGCTTCTAAGTCATCTTTTTCACCTCTATGGATTGCTTGGAAACCCAATTTCTTTTGTACTTTATTCCACAATTTTTTTTCCCGAAGGGTTTCCATTGTTCTGCAACACCATGGGTTAAGGGGGACTTTTCTTGCACTTCTTGACTTCTTGTTTTCCTTTTCACCACACCCCCAACTTAGGCTTTTGGCCTAAGTTGGCTATTTGCTAAACCACAAATCAAGAGGATTATATGTAGTGGGTCAAGTAAGGTCTAGGGTGCATCAAGGTTCTTCCAAACAAAAGTAAGGCTCAAAGGGTGTTCAAGAGAGTTTCACACGCTCATGGGTAGGCCACAAAAGAGGTATATGTCAAATTTGGCTCACACTCTTCAAAAGTTGCCTAAGATCATTTCAACAGCACACCTTACTAAATCAATCAGACTAACAGGGAAAATTCTTGGTTTATTCATGCAAAGTTCAAATTAAGCTCATCACACAAGGCATCGCCACTTGAGTCAAACAAGATCACACACTTTCGCTAGTGTGCAACGGTCATTACAAGAGAATCAATTCGATAAATGGCTAAACACAACGAGATGCAAAGAGCTTATATATTGTCTATGCAACTTCATTTGGGCTCATCGTAGCCGTACATTCGTGTTCATTCAATTGAGAGCACTATTCAAGTCATCAGTATTGATCGAAATAGAGACTCAATTTTTTGCAAAAGAACAACCACATTCAACTCACGAGGGGTGGCAAAAATGTGCAAAAAATTCAAAAAAAAAATTGGAAGGGTCAAAATCATTTTGCAAATAAAAATAAAGGAAGCCACAAGCTCAAACATCCATAGAAAGCAGTATTAACACAATTTAAAAGCAGAACAACCCAAATCTAATCACAAAACACGACCATCAAATAGCACACAAAAGGTGTGGATCTAACCCCACCACAAATAAAAAAACATTTGTCCCCAAATGCAAATAAAGTTAAAGATAGAGAAAGATAGAGAGGGAGGTAAAGAGGGGATCCTGGCTAATCAGTTGCTCCATTTTTCTGGGCATCAGTACCAAGAGTGACCTCCAGCCAGAAGGACCAGCTCCGCTGGCTCCAACAACAGGTGCTAAAGAAGCTTATACAACATCATCTATCATAATTTCTTCCATCTCAGTCAGGTCTTCATCTGCAGCTCCCTCAGTCTCTTCATGGATATCTTCATCAGTCTTTGCTTCTGACTCATGGTCGGCTATCTGCTTCACTCTACCCCCATGTCCATTGATTGTCTAAGGCATTTTAGGCATGTCTGGTATCTCCACTATTCCAAAGACCATGGACACATCGGTGGCCTTTAGATGGTCTACACCTTTTCGCAGTTCAACAATGATAGCTTTTAGAGCCGTCACCCTCTCTGTGGACCCTTGGTTATGTTCACACACCGCTATCCTGGCCGCAAGGGCATCAATGGTAGTGCTCAGAAGTGTCACAACATCACTTAGGGTAATTTAGATCATGCCTGGAACAAAGGCCTCTAGACTATTAGCCCAACGATCAGCAGAAAGGGCCAGCTGTCCCATCCAAATTAGGGAAGCTTGGGTGAGTGGAAGCCGAGAAACAACAACAACAGTAGTGGGTCTTGGCAATCGTGCAGCAGCAGAAGAACCTGGAGTATCAGTGGGAGTAACAGTGGCAATGGATATACCTGAAGGCCCAGGGGCCGGAGCAGGCATAGATGCCTTTGCAGGTGATAATTCTGTGTTGACTAACTCCACCGATGAGGCCTTCTCCTTTCTGCTTGATCCTTAAGGTACTCGTCTTCGATCCTCCAGATAAGCCATGGTACTCTTGCGATTGACGGAAATGGGATAATAACGATAGACTCTCTCTGCTAGAATAGATTCCCCATCAGTGTAGAAACACAAAAGGGTTCACAAAGTTTCTTAGGAAGAACATCAAACTTATTTGCAACATAAGGGGTTACAAAAGATAAATTTCCCCTGGGTCTAGCAAAGTATAAACATCAAAAGTAAAGACTTTGATCATACCAGTAACAACATCTAGAGAGTTCTCTTGCGCTTTACGACTGGTGATTGCATAAAGACGGTTTGTTCCTCCGTTAGTACCAGAAGTAGCTCCTCTAGGTGCAGCCCTATCTGGTGGAGCAACTGAAGAAGACTAGGCTCTATTGCCTCAATTACATTGCCTGTTCTTTGGACACTCTCGCATGGAATGTCCACTCTTACCACACTTGAAACAACCAGTGGAGCCTTTACGATAAATACTTGAATGGTTCCTACCACAGTTGGCGCAGGCAGGAGGCTTACTACCCCCTTGCGCCACACTACCCTGTGAATAGGTAGGTTTAACTCTGGAATTTTTACCATAGTACTCACTCTTGTTCTTAGGTGCAGGTGCAGTAGCAGATGATGGAGCAGGTCCCTTATGTTTCTACTGGATAGACGACCGATTTACATTACTCAAAACATGCCCAACTCGCAGGTGGTGCATTCTCAGCTCTATCCCCTTTCCACTGATCAAACCAGGTCCTAACAACATTCTTCATCTAATATTTAGCTAGTTCAACTCTCGCAGTATCAACAACATGCATCATATCAAGCACCTTTTTCAGTTCCTCAATGAAATTCTCTAGGTCCTCTGCAGTGCTCGAACTAGTGAAACTTGGGGGATTCATCCTCAAGAACTCACGAATCCTTGAAGTGTCAGCCTCTTCTTGCCGAGATCCTCTCTGCTGCCCAACCTGATTGGTCACAACTTGGCTAAGTATCCTTATAGTCTCTCTAAACTCAGCATTAGAGACCTCTCCTTGCGGTTGCACTTCAGGTGCATTAGGTAACTCTTGCTCTTCAACATTCCTTCTAGCTAGACGGCCTCTGACTACTCTTCGTGGAGGCATGGTTATTTGCAAACACGCGCAAGCACGAATTAGAGGGAAACTATTTTAGAGATAAACTCTACCGCACGAAAAGAGTGTTAAAGAAGTGAGATAATTCCTAAATGTTGCAGCCTCCTAATTATAGATGTGGCGTGCTTCACACCGATAACTAGGACTCTATAGACACGACTTCATAGACTCCCTAGGACTCTTGAACTCTGTGCTCTGATACCAAGTTTGTCACCCCCCGAGCCTACACCCTGGACGTGGCCGGCACTCTAAGACCATTGCTGGCCTCAAGCGAACCCTTGGCCTAGCTTACTAACTCAGCAGAAGACTTAACTCATCACATACACATATATAAAGTAACTAGAGTGTTATAAAGGAACATTCAACATGCCATTAAGGAAAACTCAAGTCTTAAACGATACAAATGAAATGAATAAGACTAAAGAACTAACATCTAACTGTCTACGAAGCCTCTATTAACAACTGAGATGGCTGTTGGGACAGACCCACAACATCCTAATAAACTAAACTAGAAAGAAATGAAATGGATCCTCCGGAAAGCAATGAGGCTCACTAATAGACTCTGAACTTCTCACTGGATCAACGATGCGTCAGAATGTCGATGCTAGTTACCTGTGTCTGCATCATAATAAGATGTAGGCCAACTGACATCAGTACATTGAATGTATGAATATGCGAGTTGGAATGCTAAAACAACATTGGCTTGAGAGGGAAATCTGAAAGAAACACTTACCTTGGTTGTTCTCAACTCATGAATACTTACTGAACTCATTTCAATATAAAGAAGTTTAAACAAGTGCAATATAAAGAAATGTTATTTAAAAACATGCTATAAACTCTGTGTGTGTGCAAAGATACAATAAATCTGAGATGTATGTAGAAATACAAATGAACTGATGTATATAAAAATACAATAACTGCTGTGGGAGTTTCTCTAACCGACAACCATTACATAAGAGCTATAGTGATGATACAACGATCTACCTCACGTTGCCAGCGCATCCTATACCCGGTCAAATGTATAGAACCTGAACTGCCTAATGGATCCACTAGTCTAATTTGAAATGGATTCATCTAAAAAGTATGAACCTCTTCTACCCATGATGGCTACATGGTTCTATGGGGGCTGTGGGTTCTTTGAACGCTCCCCCAATTCGGTGCTCAATACTACTCCCAAAAATGTACTGGCTCTTATGTTTTTAAAACATATTTCCTCTGTGATTTGAGATTAGTGCTAAAAAACTTAGCTCAAAGGCTATCTTGGAAATCAAAGTTTCCCTTCTAGCTTCATTTAGAAAGCGATTACTCTTTTCTAAAAACTAGCCCAAAGGCTTTTTGGAAATCTCAGTGTCCAATCTTGTTTAAATGTGAAAATATTTCTTTTAAAACTTCTTTGGGAATACATAGTCCACATATACCTCTTTGAAGAAAGAACTTCAAACCAAAGCTTTACTCTTGCTTAACTTCAAAACATAAGTCTTAAAACGACGTTAAAACATTGTTAAGGACACTTGAAAACTTTAAGAAACTTTGCTTGACTAGCTTCTTAACTTCTAGACTTGACTCTTAACTTCTTTGACTTTGAACTTAACTTTCCTTGAATTGAATTATGGATTCAAGGTTCATGATCTCATGTTTATGGATGATTTCATGATGTTTAGATATACTTTAGAGTGTTGGAATCGACTAGGAAACATAGGTACATCACTTAGGAACAACTACGAGAATGTGGGGAAAAAATGGGGAGAACTAGCGTCCCTGGCGCTCTGAGAGGCACGGGGCGCCAGCTGTAACATCCGACAATTTAAAATGAATATGAAGAAGCTTGAAATTGGAAGTAGTCATTTTTGGAAAAAAATTTAGAATCTGGAAATTCGGCCAAGTGTGGAAATCAGTGAGTTTTTGGCCAATTTTGATCAGTCATAACTCCTAGCTCAGGATGATCCAGGAGTAGTTCCAGTTATGTTTGGAAAGCCCTTGGAACGATCTTTCTAACGCCACCGAGTTTGCTCGATTCCGAGTTCGTATGAGCGAGTTATGCCCTTTGAAAGTTGGGCAGTTGG
>JAJOOE010002250.1:0-27578 GCA_036250405.1 Solanum raphanifolium
TAGGTTTCTAAGTGTTGAAGATGAAGACTTGGTGAGTCCTCATATATTCGAGGACAATACCCCATATGTTCTTTTATGTCTTTTTAAGTATTGTTTAAGTTGTGTATGGGATTGGTCCCGAATTTTGTACTCTAAAGTATTAGATGGTTTTGAGACATCATGTATAAAGTCTAGAAAGTCTTCCGCTTGCTATTGTTTTTTTTTTATGAAATGTTTTCTTGGTAAAGAAAGTTTTTAATTCATTATGGTTTTTAGTGTTATGCGATGAATGAATGCTAAGAGGCTTGTATTAGACCTCCGAGAGGCCGAGTACGCCGGTTACGACTAGTGGGTGCTCTCGGGTGGTGACAAAAGCGGTACTAAGTTTAACATTCGTACGAAGCCCTTGTTGGAATGCTTTCCAAAAATATGAAGTGAATTGAGCACCCCGATCAGAAATGATGGACAAAGGAACTCCATGGAACTTCACTAAATCTTTGATGTACAACTTAGCATAGTATTTTACTGAAAAAGAAGCCTTAATGGGAATGAAGTGGGATGATTTGGTCATCCTATCAACAATTACCCAAATAGAATCATGTTGTCTCTGAGTACTAGGCAAACCCACAACAAAGTCCATACCCAGCTCCACCCACTTACAAGTGGGAATATTTATATCTTGGAACATGCCTTCCGGTTTTAGATGTTCGGCCTTAACTTGTTGAAAATTCAGACATTTGGACACAAAACCCGCTATATCCTTTTTCATACCATTCCACCAATAGACTTCCCGTAAATCACGGTCCATCTTGGTGGCTCCCAGATGAATAGAATATCGCAAACTATGAGCCTCTTCTAGTATCTTCTCCCTCAGACCATCAACATTCGGAACACACAACCTACCTTGGTACCTAAGCACCCCATCTCCCCTTTGGGAGAAAGCCTCAACGAACTTGTTGAGAACCGATTCTTTCAACTTCATCAAAATAGGATCAAAGTGTTACTTAGACTTCACATCAACTACAAAGGATGATTCGGAACTATGATGAACCACAAATCCACCCTTGGTGGAATCTACTAGTTGAACACCTAACAAGGCCAACCTATGCACATCACGAACCAAATCCTTCTTCTCATCTTCTACATGAGCCACACTACCCATGGAAACTCTACTTAGGGCATCCACAACTATATTAGCTTTTTTGGGGTGGTACAGGACACTAATATCATAATCTTTCAAAAGCTCTAACCACCTTCTTTGTCGGAGATTCAAATCTTTTTGGCTAAACACATATTGGAGAGTCTTGTGGTTGGTAAACACATCTACATGGACCCCATATAAGTAATTTCTCCATATTTTCAAAGGAAATACCACCACAGCTAATTCAACGTCATGAGTCGGGTAATTGTTCTCATGGACCTTGAGTTGCCTTGAAGCATAAGCGATCACTTTACCTCGTTGCATAAGGACACATCCCAAACCTACTCGAGAAGCGTCACAGTATATGACAAACCCATTGATACCTCCGGTAAGGTCAACACCGGAGCGGAGGTAAGCCTATATTTCAATTCTTGGAAGCTTTTCTCACAAGCCTCCATCCACTCAAATTTAGCCTTGTTTTGAGTGAAGGTCGCCAATAGAGAAGAGATAGAGGAAAATCACTCCACAAATCTCCGATAATAACCGGCCAAACCCAAAAAACATCGAATATCGGTAGGAGATAAAGGCCTAGGCCAACTCTTGACTGCATCTGTCTTCTTAGGATCAACCTCTATACCCTTGTTTGACACAATATGACCAAGAAAAGCAACCGACCTTAGCCAAAACCCACACTTACTAAACTAAGCATATAATTGGTGGTCTTTAAGGACTTGCAATACTATGCTCAAATGCTTCATATGATCACCCTCACTCCTTGAATAGATCAAAATATCGTCAATAAAAACGATCACAAACGAATCAAGATATTTTCTAAATACCCTTTTCATTAGGTCCATGAACGCCGTCGGGGCATTTGTTATACCAAAAGACATGACTGGGAATTCGTAGTGACCATATCTTGTACGAAAGGTCATCTTAGGAATGTCAATCTTTCTCACCCTAGGTTGGTGGTAGCCCGACCTTATGGCAATCTTGGAAAAGTAACTCGCCCCTTGGAGTTGGTCAAACAAATCGTCAATTCTAGGGAGAGGATACTTATTCTTTATAGTGACCTTGTTCAATTGGCGGTAATCAATACACATCCCAAGGGACCCATCTTTCTTTTTCACAAATAATACTGGAGCACGCCATGGAGATATGCTTGGTTGAATGAAACCCTTGTCTAGCAATTCCTTGAGTTGTGCCTTCAATTCTTTTAATACGGCAGGAGCCATCCGGTAAGGGGGAATTGATATGGGTTAAGTATCTGGTAAAAGATCAATGCCGAAGTCTATTTCCCGTTCGGGAGGAATTTCGGGAAAGTCATCAGGAAATACTTTCGTAAACTCCCTCACTACGGGGACCGACTCTAAAGAAGGAGTATTGGACTCAATGTCCATAACCCTAACAATATGATAGATGCACCACTTAGAAATCAATTTACTAGCTTTTAGACATGAAATGAATCGACCTCTAGGGATTGAATTTCCCCATTTCCATTCTAAAATGGGCTCATTTGGAAATTGAAAATTTACTACCAGAATTTTACAATCAATGGAAGCAAAACAAACATGAAGCCAATCCATCCCCAATATGACATCAAAATCTAACATATCTAATTTTATCAAATCAACCAAAGTGACTCTATGAGACAAAGAGATAGGACATCTCCCATTAACTCTTTTAGCTACAACCGAATCACCTACAGGAGTAGACACGGAAAAAGGTTCTTTTAACTCTTCGGGAGACACTTTAAATTTCATAGCCACAAAAGGGGTAACAAAAGATAAAGTGGCACCGGGGTCTAATAATTCATAATCATCAATTGAAAGTACTTGAAACATACTAGTAACAACGTCCGGGGACCCCTCTTGATCACTTCTAGATTGGAGGGCTTAAAGGTGATTCTTCTTGGGATCGTCGGCATTAGAACCACTTGGTGTAGCTTGATTACCCTCTCTTCCCTTGGTAGTACGGGTTGGACAATCTTTCAATTGGTGTCCAACCTTTCCACAACCATAGCACAAACCCATACCGGCAAGACATTTTCCCGCATGCTTCTTACCACACTTTGCACATTCAGGTCTCTCCATGGAAGATCCACCCCTATTGCCTCCCTGAGGCTTAGGGTTAGGTACCCTATCTTTGTTGGTCTTAGGAGCATTGGAGGAACTTTTATTGCAGAACCTCTTCATGAATCTTGGTCCACTTTGACCTTCAAACTTACTGTTAGAAGAATTTCCATCGTCGGGCCTTGGCCTCTTCACCTCTCTATTCTTCTTCCTAAGCCTTGACTCCTTAAATTGTTGAGCATAAACCATCAACCTTGAGATATCCATGTTTTCATGGAGCATTGCCGCACGATACTCTTCTTCAATAGCATCGGCCACACCGGTGACATACCGACTCATCTCGTCCCTTGGATTAGAAACCAAAGAGGGGGAATATTTGGACAACTTAGTGAATTTCAAGAAGTATTCTTGGACACTCATACCTCCTTGGCTAAGGTTGATGAAATCCTCAACTTTGGCTTCCATCTTCTCATGGGGGAAGAACCTATCAAGGAAGGCTTTCTTGAATACTTCCCAACTTATGGGACCCGCCCTTATAGGCCTATTCTTCTTCCATTGAGCATACTACACTTGGGCCACAACTTTCAAAAGATACCCCGCTAATTCGGCTTTCTCAATAAAAGTGACCCACATAGACTCCACTATCTTATAGACCTCCTCCAAAAACTCTTGTGGGTGTTTATTCATTTTGGAACACAAGAAAATAGGAGGGTTCATCCTAGTAAAATCTCTCAACTGTGAAGCCATGGTACTCACATTGGGGTTTACCCGAGGCCCAACTTCTTGGTTAGCTTGGGCCGTTATGGGTTGAGCTTGAGTGGTGACGGCTTGAGTTTGGACCGTCATGACTTGAGTCAAACTTTAGAGAGCCGCCTTTATCTCCACATTAGGCATATCCCCTTCATCATTAGGAACTTGATGGTCTTGAGGAGCTTAAGGGGGAACCTCCTCATTCACATTCTCCTCTTGTGCCCTGCTTTCATTAGCCCTTCTTGTATTCATTGCCTATAATCACAAGAAAAGGGTTAGGAGAAAGAACTTCAAATAGTTAGGACTCCAAATCACAACTAAAGAGTAATGAAAGAAGTGAAAGTTCCTAAACATATTATAGCCTCTTATCCATAAGTGTGGCGCGATTCACACTCATGAACAAAGATCTACTAGACGTGGTTCATGAGACATCAACCTAAATATTATTCCCAAAACCTTATGGTCTGATACCAAGTTTGTCACGACTCGAGTCTAGACCCCAGATGCGACATGGCATACTTGACCCCAAAGGAGTCTCTTACAAGCCTCTAGCATCATCATTACATAAGACATAGAAATAATGTGGAAAATTTAAAACTTTTGCAATCGAAGTCCAACATCATTTCTCATAAAGGAAAATCATAGGAAATCTAGACTTTGTCTCATTTACCATCTAAAACATAGAAATAAAAAGTTTGGGACTTAGCCCTTTACATCAATAAAAGTCTCAATATAAGAAGTACAATAGGAATTAAGAAATGACTAATTCATCCTCAAACTCGAGGACTAACCACAACTTGGAGATAAGCAATCCAAGACTTCTTCAAGAAAAAGAGTGTATGTCACCTAGCCGGAACCTGCACTTATAAAAATATAGGAGAAATGGGTTACCACATAAAGTACTAAGTATGGCAATATGCATAAAATCCTTGAAATATGATAAAAAAGGACATTTTATTTGAAAAGTATGCATTTTTGAAGTTTAGAAACCAACATGCATCTTCAATGTCAAATACAAGCCAAAATCACATTTATGCTCATTACATAGTAAAACCATTACCTTAGCAACCCCTAAAGAATACTTGTGCAATGTATGGTTGACATCCCATAATACCAACCACACTAAGTACTCCTTTGAAGCTACCTTAGTCATACATACAATCTTTAGACCTCATTATAATCAATAGTTATCATTAAGGAACTAGTCATGTACATTACTTGAACATAAAGAAAGTCATTCATACCAACTATCCATTCAACATACATGCATATCTCATCATAACATAAAGGAACCATCCCATAACATCCAACTAAGTCTACTTGTGCAATGTAAAAGTGAAGTCCCATGCCCCACTCCTACTAAGTAAACTCACCAAGAAGTCATAGTTTAGTTCATGTCTTAGTCATTATCTTATCATATAGGGAAGAATAGCCATAAACGACATAGACCATGTGAACTACATGGAATTCGGTATCGTGTAACCCCACACCGAAAGAAGGTATCCTACTTGCCTAAGGTAGAACTAAATGTAAAGCTATAAGGTGGATCCACTAGCTAAAGTCCTATGTTGGCACATAGTTATGGGATAGGGAGATTGCTTCTAGAAACCCGACCTATTGCAATGGCGGAGACGTTTCATCTCACGAGTACACTTAAATGACCCAACCTATTGCATTGGCGGAAGGGCCTTTACCTCATTGTCCATATCCACTAGGTGCTAAGCATTATTTCCCAAATTATACATAATTAGTCTCGAATTGCATTTACATGTGTGAAGGAATTCTGTACCCTTCATTCAATGCAATTCATCAAAATAGCTCATAGATTCATTAAAGGTGAGAATGTACATTCAACCTTAGAATCAAGATTAGTATGTGAGTAGAACTTTCACATTACATTCATAGTATTTTCATGAGAATGGACTTTCAATCAACACAATAACATCATCATCATGCTAGACTATTCATACATCAACAAGTGTAAGGGTAAGGGAGGAAAAACATTTCAATAATACCATACTTTACACCTTAGTCATCGGAGATTTACTTTCTAAGTGAATCATTAATTTATACACATCCTGCATCCATATGTACAACCCTAGCAATTTACCCCTTTTCAAGGTCATGAATCATGTCTCATAATTACACCTAAATATACTACAGTAGGCATGAATAAAAAAAGATTCAATATCTAAATTCACATAGAAACAATTCGTAGTAATCATCTTGCATCAATACACCCATCACAATACTTAAAATTGGGGTCATGGGGTTTTTCATGGGTTCAAGGGAAATTTTACAATAAAAATCACCATTAAACATCAAATCATCCATAATATAATGCAATTAACATAATAAAATCATTTTTAGAAAGAACCCATTACTAGAATGAAAGCCCTAGTTTTTGAACAAGTTACCCATTTCGAAATCAAGAGTTGAAGGGCTTCATGGAGAAAACTGTTCCATGAATCAAGGTCCCCATACCTGAATTGATGTTTTCCCATGAAATTGGAGTGAAAATCTTGCAGCTTGAACCCTAATCTTGGCCTTCTTCTTTGTTCTTCAATGGAGTTTAGAGAGACAATATTTTTTGGAGGGAAGTTGGTTGAGTTTGATTTTGTGAGTTATAAGAGTTAAAATGTTTGTTTAATAGTTAAAAATACTTTAACATACTTAAAATATCTAATAATAACCGTCCCTACCCTTAATTAGTTTAATCAGTAATTTACGAAAACACCCCATCCTTGGTCGAACCCAACCAACTTTTGCAGATGGTGATCCACGGATCGTGGATGGGTCCACATCCCATCCTACATGGGTGTGGTTTGGATCAGAGAAGGTGAATTGGGGAGACAACTTGGGGAAACTAAGTCTCAACCCACGCCTCCAATCCACGGAGCGTGGGTCCACTCACAGCTCGTGGGTGCCCAACAGTGGATCGGATTATTTTTGACAGCTTTTGGAACTTCCCTTGGGTACTCCTCATGGACCCTCTGGGGGTCCTAGGGAGTCGTGCCTTTATGCTTAGCCACTAAAACCCTAGTCCTACTATAGGGAAGTTCTTTTAGGATTTTAACCTTACGTTTTAACTTCATAAGGCTACTAGATTACACGTTAGGCTCTAGCTTAGGTCATTACATTTTTGGGGTGTTACAGTTTATGAGGAAATATGGACATGAATTACTTAAATCAAGAATCTTAATAACAATATGGAAAGTTAGTACTCATAACTCAAGAACGCAAGAACTCAAGGACACTACTCATCTCAAGAATACTTAATTCATAGGGTTCATGTTGAAATATAGACATGAACGAATCAACTCAAGAATATTAATGCATAACATATAGCAATTCAATAATTAGAGATATAATTTCAGAAAGAATCAAGAACTCAAAATCAACCACTACAACATTTTGGGCCTAAAGCCACACTAAATCAAGACAATGCTTGTAAAGTGATGCCTAAACCTTTTAAGACTACATTTTTAAAGTGTAGCCTTAGTTTTTAGCTTTTGACCATCATAATATTGGCAACACTTGTAAAACATGTTCTTTAGTAGTATAGGCTACACTTTATAACCGTTGTCACATTATGATATAATTGGCCACACCTATTTATATAAATGACTACACTTTTAAAGTGAGCTATTTTTATAATTATAAAAACAACACTTGACAAATATGGCTTTATAGTTTTCACTAAAATATTTTATTCCCTCCAACAAATTTAACTCTCCCTCCCATTTTTATTTGGCCAAAAAGAAAATTCATAAACAATAATAAAAACTCTCCAAGTCTCTAAAAGAGATTCTAGTTTCCCTAGATCTGAAATTTTTGAGACATTCAATATGTTTGTTTAGACATAGACGGTGGATTCTCCATGGGTAAAGCGGTAGAAGAACTTTCCATATCTCTCTCGTTCCTTCTTATACTCCTCCATCGTCTCTACAGTCTGAAATTTGGCATAATCCATTCTCTCCACCTGCATTCTTCTCTTACCATAATGGTTTCGTTGCTACAAAACGACGAACTTATCTCTTTCAATGTTTGACGAGTGCGCAAGAATGGAGATAAATAAAAATAAACTTTGCAGTTTCCAACCACGCTCCGGATAACCTCTCCAGCATTTTTGGCTTGCTGTTTGCCTTTCTCCGTAAGTTGCACTTTATTGTCAGGTATGGCGGTGTACACATTTTTGTCTTCATTACCTTCACTTTCACCATGGCGCACCAGTATGATTTACTTCGGCCATCGCCTCTCGTTAGTTATGTTGTTGCGATTTTCCATTTTGATTGAAAAAATTGTTGTTGTATGTAGGATTTGTCTACAAGGGTTTCCTTTGCCCCAAATTCGCCAGAAGGTTTTCTCATGCATCAAAGAGGATAGAAAAAATTGCAAATTGATTAGTTTACTATATGCAAATTGTAGAAAATGTTGAATAACTGTTTAGTATTTGGTTTTGATGTGTTCTATTTTATGCGTATGCAACTTTTGATGAGGTGTATGCACAAGTCCTCCTACAATCAGGTATTGTAGCTGCTAAAATTTAGTTCCCTTAAATAAAATTTGATAAATACAAGCATTGTCAAGGTGATTATGTTTTGTTTTTTGTCTCTGCTGAAGCTGCTGGATCACAAATTAAAGGTCATCTGAAACAAATAACATTGTATGCAGTTTGAAGCACAAAATGTTACACCAAGGAGTTCAGGTTGTACTGGCAATATTTCTTCCAGTTTGAGTTGTTATAACAATCTCATCTTCTATAATTTTAGTGTTTGTTTTTGTCATTTGTATTGTAGTTCTTAGTGCTCATTCACCAATTTTTTTGTAGAGGACTAAATATATCTCCACAATTGGCTCGTCTTGTTTCTTTTTCTTCTATTTTCATGTTATGTATTCTATATTTTGCTACTTAGTCATAATAAACGTCCATAGTATAAGAAAGTATAAATAAAGAAGAGATATGTGGATTCAATTACAGGGAAGTTCAAAGGTTTATTTTTCAGTTATTGTGTCTCCTTCTTTTAGTAATAATAAAAAATCGTACCAACTTTAGATGTCTTCGATCGTTAAAGTATTAAAAAGTTGTTAGGTTGTATTAGCTTTTCTCATTATATTTGGTTTGTTTCCACTGAGAAAAGTTTTAATGGAATACATGTTTACTTTTTAATACCAATGTTTTATTTGATGTTTTCTTCTTATGTTTCTACCTCCAAAAAGTAAGCAATATATTGGGATATTAACAATTTTCCGGTTTCACTCACCTAACCATATTTTTTTAATTTATGTCATGTGTGTATAGTAGAGTTTAACAAGTGGGATTGCAGGTACATTCCGACTCCTACCTTAAAAGGTTGTGGATTTGAGTCATTAAAGGAGCAAAAGGTTGTAGATTCAAGTCATTAAAGGAGCAAAATGTGAGAGCTCCGGAGGTATAAAGAAAAAGTTTAACAAGTGATCAAACTTTTATGAGAAATACTAACTATTAGGATTACTTTTTGTTGTTGACTTCATTAAACTATTATGTTGCGTGAATATTCACAATATTTGCTTAAGAGAAAGAGTGTGATGGAAAAGAAAGGGACGAACAATGCAGTGTCAACACCTTGTCACAGAGGAATTGGCAAGAATGAGTTGAAGAACTTACAGTCAGACTTGAACAAAGAGGTCGAAGGTGCAAGGAACAGAGGGAGAGTCCTATCACTAACTCTTAAATCAAAGTAAATATTTTATCATGGAACGTCACGGGGATTAACGAGATTTCAGCAAAGAATCTGGTTAAGAGCACTCTTCTAAAATGGAGAGCTAATGTTTATTGCCTTCAGGAGACCAAAATAAAAAAAGATGTAGAGGGGATAGCCAAACAATTATGGTCTAGTAGATGGATGAAATGTGGGTATTCTGAAGCTGATGGTAGTAGTGGGGGGATACTAATTATGTGGGACTCAAGAGTATGGATGGGTAGTTGTGTGGAGGAAGGCAAATACTCAATCACTTACAAATTTGAAGCTGTCCACGATGGTTTTTGTTGGTTTCTTACTGTCATATATGCTCCACACACCAGAGTTGAGAAACTGGTGTCAGAACAATGGTAGAAAAGAGAGGATGCAGAAGAATAACCAATGTAATGGCTGATTTCTCGAGTTGGATAGAGGATATGGAGTTACATGACCCTCATCTAAATGGTGGGACCTTTACCTGGTACAGAGGGGCTGACCACTATAGCGCTGCGAGACTAGATAGGTTTCTCTATTCAATTGAGTGGGATGTACAATTCAGAAACATAAGGCAACAAATTATGCGTAGAGTTATATCTAATCACAACCCAGTTATGCTACAATGTGGTGATTGGGAATAGAGGAAGGCTTACTTCAAATTTGAGAACTGGTGGCTTAATGTAGAAGGTTTCAAAGATCTAGTCCAGAACTGGTGGAATGGTTTTGTTGTGGAAGGATGCCTAGATTTCAAATTCAGTATGTAACTAAAGATGCTAAAACAGAAACTTAAAGATTGGAACAGTGTAACTTTCGGGGAACTTAACAACAACAAGAACAACTTGTTAAATGAGCTAGCTGAGATGGATCTGATCCAGAATGATAGGGTGCTGGCAGAGGATAAGATGATGATTAGAGCAACAGTTCTAGTCGAGCTAGAAGAATTAGCGAAGAATGAAGAGTCCAAGTGGAGACAGAAGTCCAGAGTGTTATGGCTGAAATAAGGTGATAATAATACCAAGTTCTTTCAAAGAGTAGCAACAGCTCATAGGAGGTGCAACACAATCGACAGGCTGATCATCAATGGGGAGGAGAATAAAGATCCGAAAGAAATCAAAGATCATATAACAGAGTTCTACAAGAAGCTATACACTGAATCAGAAAGTTGAAGGCCATCATTTGTGATGAAAAATTGCCCAAGAATAAGCCAAGAGGAGCAGGAACGGATGCAGAGACCATTTTCCGAAGAGGAAGTGGTACACATTCTCAAATTGTGCGATGGAGACAAAGCCCCTGGTCCAGATGGTTTTACTATGCTTTTTGTCAAAGAGTGTTGGGGCATCACAAAGAGTGATGTGATGCAAACAATCCACAATTTCCATCAGAATGAAGTGTTTGAAAGATCCTTCAATGCCACTTTTGTGGTATTAATCCCCAAGAAGCTCGGAGCTGCGGAACTCAAGGATTTTAGGCCAATAAGTTTGATTGGTGGAATGTACAAAATCATTGCTAAGATGATCATCGAAAGAATGAAAACAGTTATGGGGAGACTGATTGATGAGCACCAAATGGCTTTTTTGAAGGACAGACAGATAATGGATGCCTCTTTATTGGCTAATGAGTTGGTGGACTCCAGGTAAAAACAAAAGATACCAGGTATCCTATGCAAATTGGATATAGAGAAGGCATATGACCATGTCAACTGGAACTACCTATGGACAGTTCTGAGTGAATTGGGGTTTGGGAGGAAATGGGTGAAATGGATCAAGTTTTGCGTGTCAACAGTGAAGTTCTCAATCATTATAAATGGGAGCCCTGAAGGTTTTTTTCAATCACAAAGGGGATTGAGACAAGGAGATCCCATGTCTCCTTTCTTATTTCTCCTAGCAATGGAGGGACTCAACTACATGGTCAGAAAGACTAATGAAATGGGGTGGATAAGAGGTTTTGTTGCACATACAAACAGAGCCAATAATATGGAGGTCACACACCTTCTATATGCGGACGACTCTTTAGTGTTCTGTGGTGCAAAAGTGTCACAAATTAGACATTTGAGGGCAATACTAACCATTTTTTAAGGCATATCAGGACTACATTGGCAGAAGAGTTGCTTCTTCCTAGTTAATCAAGTTAATGACATGCAAGGCCTTGCTGACAACCTGGGCTACGAAATAGCTTCTCTTCCCACCATATACCTGGGGATGCCCTTGGGCGCCAAGAACAAAAAATTGGAAGTATGGAGTGAAGTTCTGGAGAGAAGTGAAAGGAAGCTGACAAGGTGGACAAGTCAATATATATCCTTGGGAGGTAGATTGACTCTCATAAAATCAGCTCTGGATGCACTTCCGACTTATATGCTAAGTCTTTTTCCACTACAAAAAAGTATTGGAAAGAAACTTAACAAGCTGAGAAGGGTTTTCCTCTGGCAAGGAAATAAAGAGAAGCAAGGATACAACCTAGTTAAATGGGAAGAGGTGACAATGAGCAAAGCACAAGGAGGTCTCGGCATTAAGAATTTGAGTACTCAGAACACTAGTCTGCTGCAAAAATGGTTGTGGAGATTTTGTTGTGAAAATATGGCATTATATGGGCTACAAATCAACTGGATAACTAAAAAGGTGAATGGCACTTTTGGGTGCTCTGTATGGAAAACCATCAGGAGAATGTGGCCTTCTTTCAGTGCAAAGGTGACCTTCAGAGTGGGGAATGGTTTGAAGACCAATTTTTGGAATGAGACCTAGTTAGGTGATGTAAATCTGAGGATACTTTTTCCTGATCTGTACATTATCAGTCTACAGCAGAATGACACTATAGCGCAAATGTGGACCCCTCAAGGTTCGGACCTTATGTTCAGAAGGGCTCTAAATGATTGGGAGGTTGGAAGAGTAGTAGACCTACTGCATGCTTTAAACTTTTTTCCAGGCACTGTCACAAAGCCTGACAAACCAGTTTGGAGACTGCATAGCAGAGGGTTTTTTACAGTTAAATCATGTTATTGGGAGAGGAATACCAATCATTTCTTGACAACACTTTGGCCCTGGAAATTAATCTGGAAAATTAAGATTCCTTTAAAAGTTGCATGTTTCACTTGGCTGGTAATTAGAAGAGCTTGTCTCACCCATGAAGTGCTACAAAGAAGAGGTATACAGATCTGTTCAAAGTGCTACATGTGCGGACAGAAGACTGAAGTAAATGGTCTTTTGTTTCTCCATTGCAAGATAGCTATAGATCTGTGGAACATGTTCGTTTGTATACTCGGGGTTAACTGGACAATGCCCAGTGCCACTTTTGAGGTCCTAACACACTGAAAAGGAATCGGAAAGAGAGGATCAAAAGAAGACTGGTGGGAAAATATCCCTGCTTGCATATAATGGACACTATGGAAGGAAAGGAATGGGAGATCAAGATGAGATGTCTTAGTCTTTTGTATTTTTGGTGTAAGCAAAATTTAGTGGGGGAAGTAGATAGCCTTGTGGAGTTTAAAAGCCAATTGTAAAGTTAGTTTTGTCTTTTTGGATTTGAGTATGATGGCACCGCCTGGGGGTTTGTAAATCCCACCTCATCGATTTTGATGAGTTCTTTTGTGTGAATACAAAGTTACCTATTTAAAAAAAAATCCTTGCTATTTCATCTACCAATCTGTATTTCTGTTCTTCTGATACTGAACTTGTACATATATAATCGATTATCTTTAATCAGAAAAAGTATTCTACAATCAACACTAAGCATTGAATAAATTAGTGCCAGTAACTTGCAAAGATTTGTACATGTAGTTCTTTACATATGTATACCTGAGAAGAATGGTACTTCGGCCATGTGACTATTTTGAGTTATTCTGAATTTTATTATGTCGCATATGGTTATTTCACCTTAAAGTAGCTTTCCTTCAATCTAATGTCAATCGGAATTAGTAATTCCCCAGTTCTGATAAAGATACTATAGTGGTCACGGGGAAAGAAAAATGAGATGAACATTTTGTGGACTTGTGGTTTGATTTCCTCACTATTGCTTCTTTCTTAACATATTGGGCATCTATGGCTATTAGGTGGATGATGAACATCAAAATTTGATGTACATGTTGATTCCTTATCCAAAAGGTTGTCAACAAATTCTAATCTCTATTTTAGTAGGCATTAGAGGTAGCACAAAACTTGTGGTTACTGATCCTCGGGTAGCTATATATCATACTGGTGAATTGTCCATCAATCTAAGTTTACTCTTGTTGCTATTACAGAGATCAAAGATGAATTATCGTTTATGGTATCACCGTTGCTAGTTAGTTTCCTACATGTTAGAAAAACAGGTGAGATAAAGGCCCATGGTATGATATTTCTTTTGCAATTTCTGCCAGTTTAATTTCACTGACTATGCAGAGCAGGCAAAATTTTGGTCAGTGGTCATCATGTGATAAAGTGTTTTGATTATTCTTGATCTTCCATTGAACATGGGCTCAGTTTTCTTCAATAGAATTCATGTTGTTTGGTTTTGATTTACTTTAACGATGATAATGTCCTCATCAAGTCATTAATGTTGCTTTTAATTTAGTTTGTTTTGATTTGGAACAGAGTGTTCAGTTTAACAATATGAAATTTGTGTCTCAAATCTACATTGTAGTCCTCCTTTCCATGCCAAGAGCTAAAGAATAAAGAGCGTAATGTTGTGAACTAGCAAGCCATCCCTATATAGTAGCTACTGTAATTGCTTGGTCAAATTGTGTACAAAAGTAATAGACTTTCCCTTTACAAGATTGATATACGGTGATGTTTACATACTATAGTTGTTTATGCAGATTATCATAAACTATGGTTGCTGCTTACCCAATAGTGTTGAGCCTATGGAAACTCATTTTTGTTGTTGTACTCCTTGTGATAAAACTTATGGATTGAGAACATTTGCAAGCTGCATGGAACATATTGCAGCTACCATAGCAGATAACCAAGGTAACCAATTTACTATATATTAAGTCTTCTTGGTTGCTTGCTCCACTCTCTCTATGTTCTCTCTAATTGAAACTTGATTTACTAGCAAAAGAAAATAATAAACTGATTGTATTCCTGTTGTTCCTTCAGAAAACATCTAAAAAAATACTCATCCAACATGAGGGCTGAACTCAAACACGGGTGAGTGATTACCTTCTCAACTTCTTTAACTGAGTCATTTTTATAATCAGGATGCAGAAGATGAAAACAATGAACATGGTTTATTTCTAATGTTTGATTTGTTGAACATGGTTTGTTTCTGATTTTTAATTTTATTTTAAATGTGTAGGAAAGTGTCGGCAATCAATTCGATTGATTGAGGCAGAAGATGAAGAGTTTTTGAACTATTCTTGAAGTTTGAATATATTATATTTGGTTTTGTTAAATTTATTTGTAGTACATAAAGTATTGCTTTATAAGTATGTGTAGTACTAGGCAAATTAATTTTTTATGTTTATTGCAAATCTATACATTTGAATTATTTATTAGCTAATTTAATTCTTATTTATTGTACAACATTATTCTCATTTTTCAATTAAAAAAATTTGGCATCTAAAGATTTTTATAGCCAAAATAACATTGCAACCCTTTAAGAGTGTTGTCATAGGGATGCTAATTGTGTAGCTTATTGATTGGAAATTATCATATGTATATTGGCAAAGACTACACTTCAAAGTGTTATTATAGATAAGCTAAAAAATGCGACGCTTCAGAAGTGTAGCCAATAAGGAAGCAAAGGCTACGCTTAAAAGTGTAGTTGTAGGAGATAGAAATGTTGCTATAAGAGGTAATGCAAAGTGTGGCCTTTTTACATTATAGGCCACACTTTTGAAGTGTAACTGATAAGACAACACTTGTAAAGTGTGGCCTAAAGTCTAAGGTTATGTTTCTTTAGGCCACCCCCAGAAAAGCGTAGCCTAAAGTCAAAAAATGTAGCCTTTGATCAAAGTGTACATTTTTTGATATTTTAGGCCACACTTTTCTAGTGTGGTTGAAGGCATAAAATGTTGTAGTGAACTTTTCTCAAGAATACTCAAATCTTGGGATATAATCCTAGATTTCTCTTTTACTTATTTGAAAGTAGATGTACGACGTGAGGACGAATTAGTCCAAGACTATAATAGCCTTACATACCTGGAAGAACAAGGTTCTTGAAGAATTTTTAAGAAGAACTTGATTAGAAGCCTTGAAACCCTAGCTTGAAGAAGAAAAATCAAGAAAACCTTTCTTGAGATTTCTTGAATCAGTTTCTTGAAACTCCATGGCCAAGAATTTTGCTTTTTATTAGTGATTCATAATTGTATGGAGGAATTGGAGTTGGAAAGAATGAAATTCTTGTAGACAGACTTACCTAGAAGAAGAATCCATAAAAAGATTGAAAGAATCTTGAATGAAGTCTTCTACTTTTATTTTTCCTTAGGGTTTTGCCTTAGGATTTGAGAGAGAAGATAATGATGGGTTAAGATATGAAAATCTGATTGTCTTGGGTCTCTAGTTAGTCAAGAAATTCGTTTAGGGTTTTCTTAGAGGTAAAAAGATGATAAGGACCCTTTTTAATGTTTTTCCGTCTACTAATTCGTCACTGCATTGTATCAGGTTACTAAAATGGTCATAACTTTTTATGTAAAAATTGGATTGAAGGAAAATTGGTGGCATTGGAAATAAGATTCAAATACCTTTAACTTGTTAGGTTATTGGCTACGTAAATCCTTATATTCTAAGAGATATGGTCGTTTGAAGTTGACTCAAGTAGAATCTTAGATCAAAACTTAATGAACAAGGAAACTTTCATCTCTACTTTGTGCTAGGAGTTTCTAGTGACCTTAATTAATATCCAAAATTATTCCCATACTAGAGAATTTACCTTTACAAAACTGAGCAATTTAAGAATAACCCGATAAGACCTTATATGCAAATAAAGAATAGTTCGGGACTTAGCTTAAAAATATTCGAGGTATTACAATATCTCCCCCTTGGGATCATTCGTCCTCGAATGGTGGCTGGTCTGAGATTGGAAAAGAGGTTACTCTTACTGTATTTAAGTCAAACTAAGAATTACAAAGTACTTTACATAGAGTGTTTATTCTGAGCTAAATCACAAGATCTGGGTTCTATACCTCTATAGTAAATCTCATCCCAAAAACACTACTCCTGACCGCTATATTCAACTGACCTTGAGCTCTTATCACGAAACACCTAATGTATCACACATTGTCCACATTTTAACTCTACCACATTCAAGCTTAGAACCTTAACCACTCCATAGACTCCTACTAACCCACTTTCTAAGAACTTCTCATCCTCTTATCATCTCCACCAACTGAACTTTAATGCATTACCACCAGGAAGCTGATTTAGTACTCATTGTAAAACTTTATCTCCTTCTTCCTCAACATTTATAACCTTAGATTGAATAAACACACCATAACTATCACAATAAGAAATAGCAATCCTATCCTCCATCATCACACAACTACTATAAACAACACCCCTCTCCAAAACTAAAAAGGATTATTGAAAGGACCTTAGGGCAAAAGATCATAAGCACGATTAATTAGAGAATTCTGATTTAAGAATATGCATGGCATAACATATGTTGCTAGCAATTTAGAGTAAATCATGAACTTGTGAGACTCGACGTACTATGAGACATGAATGCCTATATGAATAGGTTCATATCGTGGGGCTGATATCTAAAACTTTATAGAGTAAGATTAATATCAAGGGGCTAAAGGCTTTGTCTCTCATTCTGGAAACCAAACATAGATGTGAATCTCTCTAAAGTGTATGAGCATATGTCATAGAAACAATTCTGATAAATATCAACAAAATTTTGTAATAACTTCACTTGAGGAGTACGCAAGATTATGAACATATTGATATACCTCTAAAACACTTTTGGAAGACATCACTATCTCATCCTCAACATTTGACTTGGTTTCTCATCTTATCATCTCCCCATTAGGTCTAAAGCTGACACTTGAAAGCTATGGATCTATTCCATAATCTCTAAACTGGTCTACATTCCATTTACTCTAATGCTCAGGAAAGGCTTATCTTATGGCTACTGAACTCTCCATAAGCTGGTACTAAGACTCCTTCTAAGACCTCTTTCAAAGATGCTTCTCTTAGCTTCTTCTCAATGGCTTATAGATTGCTTCATCTAGCTCTTAAGGGAAGAAAATTAATGCTTACCTCAACCTACCACACATTAATAACTCAATTATACTATCTAGGCACACATGAAAAATGATCATTAACTTAGTTGGAACCTCGTCTAACTACATACGATCTCGGGTACACCTATGAATTATTTTGTTAATCTAATGACTTAGCAACACTTTATTTCTCTCATCTAAAAGTTAGAATCTCATACTTGTACAACTGACACTTGTAAACTATAACACCTTAATTTCTTACCTACTCTATGCCAAATTTAATAGATTCGATCTCAAACTAACATCATCATTCTCATGTTTCAATTCTTTTTTACCACCGCACTCATCTCAATTAAAGACTAATGTTTATTACTAAACTTGGATAATGATGAGTCCGAGATTTGGACTCATTTAGGGCTTTGTTTAGATAGTTTAAGTGTCCTCAAATGCCTATTTTATGCTCTAAACTAATGTAAAAATGTTGATTTGCAGCTATGAAGGCTAAGAAGCAAGGCAGAGACATGACCGGATAAAAAGGAACTGAAGAGATAAAGAAGTGAAGAAAAAGCAATCCTGGCGATCTCCAAAATCACTCGGCGCACCGCTGAGTGGCATTTTAGCTCGCCCAACGTTCGAGCATGCAAGCCTTGGGGGAAGAACCAAATTGGCGACAAAAATTAGTAGTTGGCGGATTGCCGATCGGTTCCGTGACATTAAATTGTATCGCCCAAAGTTACAGGACCTGAGATGCTGAAGGCTAATGCAAAGTGGCGATGGAAGAGGAAAATCAACGGATAGCCGATCCACTCGGCAAAGCGTGACTTAATCCGTCGAGTGGACTTTCAGACTAAATTATGGGAAACTATAAATTGGATTTTAAATAGAATTTTGAGGAGTTCTCTCAGAGATATTACAGTTCCCATTCTAGACTTAGAGTTTTCTCTTAGTTTTTGAGTTCTAATTGTAGAAATTTGGAGGATTTGAAAGTGGATCTTTGAATTTAATCTTTAGACAGTATTGTAAAGGCTTGAAGACTCTTACCCAATTGATGGATAATGCATTTGGTAACCTTTTCTTTATTTTGATGATGTGTAGCTAAAACCCCAATTCTTGGGGTGTGATCATGTGCTTATTTGTCTAATTATCTTATGGGTATTGTTGTTTGACAATGAAATTGTTGCTTTAATGTCGGTTTAATCATTAGCAGAGTTGTAATCTATGAATTGTAGTTGCGAATGCAATTTGAATTTTGAGTTCTTAGCTTGCTTGAGAAATGGGTTTTGGAACCAAAGCTTTTGATTCATGATATGTGGGTATTGAGTCAATATGGGTTTAGCTCGAGAGAGTGAATGTATTAAGGTTGTGGGCTGATTATGTGGTTAAGCTTGTTGATGTTCGAAAAAAATCACTTGAACCGTGATAGTTGTTCGAGTGAAAGCTATTACACTTAAAGTCCAGCGTACCCACAATGTTTCAACAACTCATTGTTAGATTTTAGTTACCCATATAGCATAACTAGCTTATAAATGATCATATCCCGAGAATTCATCTCTATATTGTTAATTTCCACTGTTTTTGTTGTTGTTTCAACTGCTCATTGCAAATCCAAACCCCCCATCTGACACTTTTTTTGTCACCCCTTTAGATTTATTTGTATGTTTTCAATAATATTTATTCCTATAACTGATTAGACCATGTTTGTACTTCTTTATGGAATTTAAGATATGTACCACTCTTTGTGGGTTCGACCCCAACTCTTCGTTGTGTTTTATGCTGACTAACGATCGGTCACACCTAGAATTGGATGAGGTGTTCTTGAAACGTCTAATCAGATATGAATATGATTACTCGCTTACTATACTGGATACAATTTAAGAAATATTCACCTACTAAAATCTCAAGACCAATGGTCGTATAGAATATATGCTATCGCGCATTCTCAACAAAGTTGAAGGGTCAGACAAGGTGTTGAAAAAGATGAAGGAGGATGTCTCAACTCTTAATCAGATGGTATATCTAGATACCATACTGCTCATACATTGATGGCATACTCAATTGTCATACTGATCGTGTTTTAGAAACATTTTTCTCAAAACTCAGTTTAAAACTCAAGTATTATCTTTCAAAAGCTTTTCAAAATTTATAAATTAATTCATAGGGTTCATGCGGAATTCTGAACATGAACGACTCAAATCAGGGATCTTAATTGCAATATAGAAACTCAATACTCAGAACTCAAGAACGCAACAACTCAAGGACACTACTCATCTCAAGAATACTCAATTCATAGGGTTCATTTAGAAATATAGACAATAACAAATAAACTCAAAAATCTTAATGCATAACATATAGCAATTCAATAATTGGGAATAGAATTTCAAAATGAAACAAGAATTCGAGAACTCAAAATCAACTTATCTCAAGAATACTCAAATTCAGGGGTAGAATCCTAGATTTATGTTTTACTAATTTAAAAGTAGATGTTGGGCGTGAGGAGTACCTAGTCCAACACTATGATAGCCTTACATACCTGGAAGAACAAGGGTCTTGAATAATCTTAAAGAGGAACTTGATTAGAAGACTTGAAACCCTAGCTTGAAGAAGAAAAAACAAGAAAACCTTTCTTGAGATTTCTTGAATTAGTTTCTTGAAACTCTATGGCCAAGAATTATGATTTTCATAAGTGAATAATAGTTTTATCGAGAAATTTGAGTTTGAAAGAATGAAATTCTTTGAGAAAGACTTACCTTGAAGAAGAATCTTTAAAAAATTTGAAAGAATCTTGAATGGAATCTTCTACTTTGATTTTTCCTTATGGTTTGAGAGAGAAGAGAATGATGAATTAAGAGATGAAAATGTTGTTGTTTTGGATCTCTAATTAGTCAATAAATTTGTTTATGGTTTTCTTAGAGGTAAAAATATGAAAACGACCCTTTTAAACGAATTCCCGTTGGCTAATTCGTCATTGCACTGTATTAGGTTACTAAAATGGTCATAACTTTTTATGTAGAAATTAGATTGATGCGAAATTTGTGGCATTGGAAAAAAGATTCAAATACCTTTAATTTGATTGGATATGTGCCACATAACTCCTTATATTCTAATAGATATGGCTATTTGAAGTTGACTCAAGTAGAATCTTACATCAAAACTTAATCGACAAGGAAACTTCAACTCTACTTTGTGCTAGGAGTTTCTAGTGACCTTAAATAATATCCAAAATCATTCTAGTACTAAAGAATTTACCTTTATAAATATGAGCAATTTAAGAATAACGTGATAAGACCTTATATGCAAATAAAAAATAGTTCGGGCCTTAGCTTAAAATTTTTTGGGGTGTTACACTTTCTACGAATCTTAGACTAAGCCCATAGAACCAATGTCCCAAAAATCACCTAAGTCAAAAAAAATTTCACGATTACCTTCTACGGACTGTAATATTTCCTACATCTCGTACTATTTGTCTGTAGGATGAGGTACCAAAACCAATAAGTCCAACTCATTTCTACGAAACCATCGCTATGACCCGTAATATATTTTAAAACCCGTAAGTTCAAAGTCACAAATTTCACCAAGTATATATTTATTCTATGGACACCTTCTAAATGTAACATTTTCAATGAACCGTACAAAGAAACCGTAGGAGTTGAGGTCCCAAATTACAACCTTTGAATCTCTTCTACGAGAACTTACTGAGGGCCATAGAAATTATTACGAACCATTCGATTAAATCTTATTACTCCATCTGTGACTTGAAATTATTCCAAATCCATCCCTATTCCTATAAAAACTTTCCTACAACTCGTAGAACGACTCATAGAAACTGACACAAGTATAATTTTTGCAATTTTTCCTTTCAAACAAAATTTTCAATTTCTGAGGTGTTACATAAACTCTAACATACATTCCAGACACAATAAAGGTTTTTAAACATCCAATGGAGGTCATTTTGACAAAAAGTGGGTCCCACATCGAAATCTTGTTTTAGTAAAAAAATAATAAGGTTGTTTGAAATGACTCTAGAAGCCTTGTGACCTCAACCAAAGGTCCTTCAAGGCCAAACTTTATTTTTCGGAGCTAAAGGATCCATTATAACTACATTCAAAGTTCAATTATCTAATGTTTTGATCAAAATTAACCATTCAATTTTCAAAGGCTCTTAATTACAAATAACTCGATTAAAAATAAATGAATGACTAGGTGACAAAACTATCAGTCCCAGCAAGTCATAAATGACTTTTATTTGCTATAGGAAAGCTATAAACAGTTAAAATACACCTACACAAGTAAATTTCCTAGAGAGCCATTATAATTTTTTTTATCCAAAATAATAATTAATAGTAAGAAAATATTGATGAGGGTGAATTGCAAATTCTTTTTTTGATTTCTTCAAGATTTCAAGTATTTGAGCAAACATTAAGTCGGGTATCTCATGTTATAAACTTATTGAATTATATTATATGGTTCTTAATTACTACTATTTTTATCTAAAATTTTTAACCTATTACTTATAGAATTATGTTTACAATGCATATATTGTTTTCATCCGTAATAGGATGCTCTGAAAATGGAAATTGTTAAAATCTTACATTAAACTAATAATTGATTTTTCCAAAGAAATCTATTATAAATTTTCAAAATTAGAACTTAATTAAACCAAAGAATCAGGCTCTTTAAACGCCCTATAAGAAGAAAAAAGAGGCTAAAGTCATCGCTTCCAATCCGATAAAGGGCCTTTTTATTTTCCACGAAAGTCCGTCCTAAAAATTGTTGGAGAGGATATAAATATAAATATGAAAAAAGGTTACTACCTAGAGAGTTTAAGTAATAATTTTTTATCTAAAATATTTGAAAAATAGATTTTAAAATTACATATTAAGTTGGTTTAGATTGTAAGTGATGATTGAAATTTCACTCTATGCCTTCAAGTACGATTAGTCGCCCAGCCCCATACATAACACATATATAATTGTGAATTTAATGACTTTCATTTGAAACTTACATTGCACAATAAGAAGATTTTTTATATATATATATATTTAACTTCAGAACATGAATTCATCCATGTAATGTAATATGAAGTGAAACATAAGGCATTATGTAAAATGACTAAATTATTTTAGATTATCGGCTATACGTGCCACAAGATTAGAGAACTCTTGGACCGCCTCGCTGAGTGGTTTGAGCTCGGATGGTACTTCATTAAAACCATGGTTGCAAGAAACAGATTCATACACAGCAAGAGATGAATACAAACTTGTGTTTTTATAAGCACCAGTCTTATAGAAATCATTGGATTGTATAAGATAATCAGTGGAATCATTGTAATTTCTCAAACAATTGGTCATTTGGGCTTTCACGTTGGGATCTTTGATGGGTTGTTTAAGAATTGATTTAACCAATTTATAGGTAGATGTGGTATTATCTTGTGCTATTTGAAGAATAGTAGAGAGAAGACCATGAATATCTCCTTTGAGGACAGAGGGGTCATTTCGAAGCATCTGAAAACAAAGTGGAGGAATGAAGCTTTCGGGACAAATGTCATCAAATATGTTTCCCTTCACATTTGGAAGAATTCCAAGTAATTCTACTACTACAAAAGAGAGAAAGAACAATGAAGAGTACAAATTCTTTGCCATTTTTTTACCTTTTTATTTCTCTGCACCCTCTAACATGCTTTTATAGCTTTAAAAAGTATCAAATATGAGATTAATGTAATTCATACATTTTGTTTTCTTTTATAAATGTAAAAGAGGACAGTCAAAAATGAGATTAATGCAATTCACTAAAAGAAAAGAAAAAAGTCAAATATGAGATTAATGCAATTCATTAAAATAAAAGAGAAAAGTCAAATATGAGATCAATGCAATTCATTAAAATAAAAGAGAAAATACCAATATGAGATTAATGCAATTAATTAAAATATAAGAGAAAAGTCAAATATGACATTAATGCAATTCATCATCAAAATCAAAGAGAAAAGTCAAATAAAAGAGAGTACTGCAATTCACTGAGATGTACCAAATTTGAGATTCATGCAAGTATTTAAATGTAGCTTACATACATTTAAATACTTACATAATTAGTATATGATGTCGTAATTTCATACTAATCATTTAAAAATCATTAAATATAAGTCTATAAGACCCTAGAGTCCAAGAACATATTCAATATTCACAATCAAGCTTATAAGCCCTTGAATTTATATTGAAAACCTAAATTGGAGGATTCATGAAGATTGCAAAGCTAATATTTGAAATCAAATAAATACGGTTGTTGTGATATATTTTAGTCTTGATTATTATTCTCTCAAAATAAATTTTACTATCTGCAAATTCTTGAATTCTGGAAGGCCTAGTGAGAGGATCTATACCTCTCATATCAACTATTCAAAAATTATAGAACATCAAAATGGCTTCAAAGAAGATCAACTCCTTATAAACATCCTCTAACTCTTCTAAGGATGTTGACTCTATGTTCTCTGCTAAAGAAAATGAGTCATTAGTGTTACCTTTGGAAGTTTCAGAGCTTTTACAAGGAGTAAGACCACTATGTTGAGACAACAAACACTACAAGTGTCAAACATAACAATATCCTATTTTGGTCATCAACCAAAAAGCAGTAATGGTCCTCTAGAAATTTTTCATAAGGTAGAAGAAGTGTTGCCCAAAAGATCAAGAAGACTCTAGCTCCACTTAAGCTCTGCAATTCCAAGAAATCTTCTACAAATAAGAACTATAATTCAGCCAATGAATCCTATACACAAGCATCCCATGATATGTACCCTTTGAAGATTGACTTGCAATATAATCTATGCTACTCCCCTATGTCCAAAATGATCAAGAAAGAAATTGTAACTGATGCTTCATCCATAGAGGAACAACTTGCAAACCTGGCGAAGATAGTTGAATGATTGACAAAGCATATACAAAACCAAGAGTCTTGGATTAATAATTTGATGGATAGGGTGAATGGATTATTATATGGAGAGTCCATCCATATGCCTTAAAAAGGTATTGAAGTTTAAGATATTGAAAACATGTAAAGCAAACAACACCTGTCAAAGAGATATTATTTTCTGCTTAATGGATGATCTCACTCGATCATTTAAAGGTGTTTATTGAGGGACATCAAATATATGTACAAAGTCTCCACCAAGTATTCTCTTGTGTATGCCAAATCATACATTGCAATGATTGATATTTTCAAGTTGCTTGCAAATTATCAACCTCTCAAATTTCAACAGTTTGAAGGCAAAGGATATCTGAAGAAGCATGTCGCACTCTTTGTGAAGACATGTAATAATGATGGGACCTACAAAGATTATCTTGTCAAGCTGTTCGTTCTTTCCCTAGAAGCCAATACCTTTGATTAGTACATACATCTCGACCCCAATTATATCAATAGATAGTAGCAACTTTCGATCTGTATATTTTTTTTCTCTTCTATAGGCTGTCAATAATTTAGTTTGAATAACCCCTCACCTTTCCAAGACTTCCTTAACTAATGTACACACAGAAGTTTCACATTACCAACCTCAAACCACTCTATGGGCGATTTGACTCTATTCCCATAGAGTTCCTCAAATCATGTCATATCAATGTTGGAGTTACAATTATTTTAATAGGAGAACTCAAACAGATGAAATAATTTATTCTCATGTGATATACCGTGGGTTTACGATATATTTTTAATGAATTATACTTGAAGTTTGTGTGAGTCTTGGGCATTTTTTATTAGAGATGATGGTATTTTGATGTGATTTTTACAGGAAATAGGTTTGGAGCAGTTGAGTGAGAAAAAATCTTTAGCAACAGAAGTGGAAGTTGACAAAGCTCAACCACAGGCCATCATCCAGTTGACGAGCTGTATATTGAGTGGCGTAGGTGTGAGTTCAAGGAAGTCTAACTATGTGTAAAACCACAAAGGAAAACGACGTCTCGTAGATGGAGTGAAGGACCGTCGCTCAGTGTCCGTCGATTGAATCAGAAAGTTGAGTTCCAATAGTAGAACCACGGAGTAACAAGACGGACTGTGAATGGACCTACAGACCATAGGTGATGAACAACGATTGAAGACCATGATTTTTGGGCAACTGCTGAACCAGGAGGGTAACCATAGACCGTTGGCTTATCCATGATCTGTAGGTTGCTGTCGTCGATCGAAACCACGTCCAAACCGCAATTTCTTATATTTTATTTTCCTACTTGGTTTTGGATTTCTTTTCTATAGATATAAGTTGTATGTTTCGTGTTTGTGTTGTTAGGAACTTTGGGATCTTTTATTTTCACGTTAAGGATTTTTTGCAAACATCTTTGTCAATTAATTCTTGAAGATTGGTTTATTATATTTGGGTTTGATTTTCAATTGAAGATTTTTGTATTCAACTATTCAAATTGTAACTTCATGATTTGTCTTGTTAACCCTAACATGAATTGTGAATTCTCAAACATGAGTAGAAAAATCTACAACTAGGGTTCTGGTAACCATGAGCAATTACCAATGTATGACTAATAACTAAGTTATTTTAGGATAGTGTTTATACATGTATTTTTAATCCTTTCATTTTGAATACTTTTTAACGGTGGCCAACATTAGAACTCTCATCGTTCCTACTTGTCGGACCAAAGATGTAATAAATGAGAATAAGATTAAACAACAATGATTTTGACGTGTTTAGCAGCTATCTAATAGCTTGACCCTGATATTGCAAAGGCTAATCCGGGGATAAGGGTAAGGGTTAGTAATGTATACACCCATAGATAGACCAAGTTGCATGGTAAAATTCCCTATTTGGAGGACCAATCACTTAAGGATACCTAACTTATCAACCTTGCATGTTAACACTGAGATATGGTTATTGTTATTAGGAATACTTCGTTAAGAGCTCATGGAGAACACTTATGCCCTAGTTTTCATCTCAAATTGTGAATCCTGTTTACTGGTTACTTATTGATTCAAATAAAAAAATTGTTACAAACCCCCCCCCCTCCCCTTTTTGTTTCCTTTCTCAGAAATAATCTGACTAAACATAGATATCTATGAGTTAGTCTAAGTCTGAACCACATTCCTCGTTGTAACACCCCGGATTCGAATCGAGGAAAATAACAACATTTCAACAAGTTCCAGGTGCCATCCACGGTGGCCAACCACGGATTGTGGTTAGGACGGTGGATTGTAGGTATGGTTATGGTTGGACACCTTAGAAAATCTCCAGGCCAGAACCACGGCTAGATCCGTATGTCCATCGACGGTCTATAGTCCAGGGTCTGTAGAAGGCAGAAAATCTATGTCCAGACCACGGCCGACCAGGATGGGTCGTAGGTCCATCAACCGTGCATTAGTCATGGACTGGCGGTAATTTTTAGGGGCAGTTGGGTCTTTTTCGGTTTTAATCAAACTTAAGTGAGGTCATTTTGCCTAAGACTAGGGTAACTATATAAGACTTTTTAACTCTAAAACTCACCCAATCAAGTCATATTTTCCAAAACCCAAATTAATTCCCAGAGTTCATCCCCTCCAAAATATTCTCTCTCTAGAAACTTGAGAAAGAAGAAGAAGAAGGAGATTCAAGCCAGGGTTCAAGATCAAACTTTTGTACATAAATTTCATTGGGCTTTGTTGTTAAGTATTGTCGTTTTCATCCATGGATAGCTCTCAAAATCGCCAATTTCAAAAAGATAGAAATCCCCAATTCTTAGGATTTGATTCTAAAGTCATGTGTTCCTTTTAAACTTGATTCTAATGATTGAATTATGTTATATTAAGCATTAATTGATGATTTA
>JAJOOE010002251.1:0-25518 GCA_036250405.1 Solanum raphanifolium
TAATCAAACATTAAATCATCAATATAATGGCTTAGAAAACGTTTTGCCAATGAACCCATGCTTAGATTAGAATTTGAGATTTTTGTTCTTTGAAACACATTTGAAACCCTTTTGATTGGACTCCTTGAAAGAAAGATTGATCAAGGATCAAGGGTCACCATACCTTTGTTAAGATTCCCCAAGAAAATTGATGAAGAAACAACCTTTTAACCAAGCCCTAGCTCCAAGTTCTTGACCTTCTTAAATAGAGGATTGTAGAGAGAAATATTTGAGAGGATTTCTTTTTAATTCTAATTGGAGTGACTTAAAAATGGAAGAATTAAGTCATAAAAAGGTCTTATAGTTTCTAGGAAAAGAATAAAATTGCATAGGGTCAATTTTGGAAAAGGACTAAGGACCCATAAAGTCTTAACCTAAAAAATTCTGCCCCTTCCCGTCTTAAGTCGCCCTTTTCTTCAGCTTGACAGTGCTTCAATATTTTGGGTATAACTTTTTACTCCGAGGTCGGAATCGGGCAAACTCGGTGGCGTTGGAAAGAGGACTCAAAGACCTTTAATTGGATAGGTAAAGGTCCACCTAATTCATCTTGAGCTAAAAGATATGACCATTTAAAGTTGATCCTTACAACTCACTAGTTCAAATGACTAGTTTCCGAATGTCACGGTCATTTCTCATCATTTCATCAAGTTCTCAACTCCAAACTCACATGTGAGGCTCTAGTTTCACTAGTTCATTTTTAGGGTCGTTACAATCAGGTTGCGGATTGCTGCCTTAAGCTCCACACATTCCTATATAGTGTGTCCTCTTTGGTTCGGGTGGTAGGCACATGTCTTTTGAGAGCTTTCATGCCCAAACCTAGAAGTGGTTCCTTCGAGAGGCTTTAGCATACCGGACGCCTTAAGGTGCTCGTAAATGAGAGCACACGACACGACTCTTTCCCCCACACTATGTGTCCGCTCATAAGCCGGGAGAGTGATCTTTTTGTCTCCTCCTTTCAAATGTCCCAGGAAGAGAGGCGTATAGATGATTTTCTCATCGGCATCTTCTTTAGTAGCTCCAGGGTGAGTGTAATCGGAACCACTATTGGCTTCTTGATTAAAGAAAGAGCATTTCCCGCGTATCTTCTGAAGTCTCATAGTTATATCATTATTGAAGACGTCATGTTCCTTCCGCACAGCAACTGTCTTTTTACTTATAACATCGCATTTTGTCATCTTTGCTGCCAATTCCGCGTCTAGTGCCGCATTTGCTGCTCGTGCGACCGTGGTGACAAACTCCACTTCTATTCTCCTTTCTCTGGTTTCTTGGATCTCTTGCCTAAGCCGCTGCAATTCCATCCTCAAATCCTTCTCAGTTAGCTCTATGTCGATACTCTTGCTCTTTTCCATCTTAGTAGCAATGTCACCTTTTCTGAGATGATAGAGTAATATTTCAGGATTTGATAGTAAGATTTTATTTCTAGCTGAGAAATTTAAGACTCATGGAATTTGGTCGGACATTTGGTAGTGACTTGTATTTGGTATTGGGGAAATTTTTAGAAAATTTTCAAAAGGAGTGGGCTAAAAATGTCCTCATTCGAAGCAACAATATCACATAAACAATTAAAGCACATAAGTTTATATCGCGCGTCCTACACAAATAGGAGGCCCTTTTGCACCAAGGATAGGCCTAGCGTATTTGAAAGATATATGTGTAGAATTGAATCATTTTGTTATCCCAAAGCAAATTTCGCATATAAAATGATGTTCAAGAAGCGAAAATAAGCGGGGGAAGTAGGGAATAAACGAAAAAACACAAAGGAAAGGCCCACGTAGGGGTCATTTGAAAAGAGTACCAAAATACAAGAAAGGCAAGCCCACGCAGGGGTCATTTGAAAATGAGTACATATAGCAAAACCCACGCAGGGGCGAAATCCGCTAAGACGTTCCCGATGGCCCAGCCTTCGATCTGCTCCTCTTATTTTGTGTCATGAGATGCTGAAGCCTATATTGAATCATTAGCAAGTATCATTCGCTTCGGCGACCTTTCTCTTCCAGTCTTCGAGACACATTCCGCTTTTCTTATCCCCAATCCATAAATTAATATCTCCTAAATCGCTTCTCAAGCTTTCTAATTCTTGATTTTCGCTCTCGAGGGCGTACTTATCCTCCTCTTGCTTTCGGAGAAATTCCTCGTGCATTTCCTGAGCTTCTCTTCTTACCTCTCTTAGTTCTATCAAAGCTTTGAACTCTATGTCCTCTACACTGCGGTAAATGTTCGGAACTGAGAAGGAGATACCCTGTATAATGCGCTTCAACTAAGCTTTGTAAGTTTCATCGTACCCCTCATTAAATCGATCTATGGCAATGGTGTCCTTGTTCATTCGCACTGCTCTTTTCCATTCTCTCAGCATCTCCGAAGCCTCAGACACTCTATCATCCCTGATGTCGAACACATAGATACGGTAATATGCTTCTGAGGGTGTAGTTTGTCTTCTTTCGAACTGCCTCAGGACCCGGATGGGCGCATATGGGCGGATACCTCGAATACCTAGTAGATGAAGCATAAGTTTTTTGTCACCCCATACTATGACATCTTTTGAGATGAAACGGTCGAACATCCACTAGATATTTTCTTCTCTCAACTCAGAGAAAATTTGAGTCCATCTTTCTCTGATTCTTCTTTTTTCTAAGTCTGCCCAGAACAACATGTCATTCAAACTCTTAAAAGCATTATGCTCATTGAGGGTATGGAGTTTTTGAGCTTCGTGTCTCTTCACCAAGTGACTCATTATATACCATTGAAGAAGAAGGTTGCAACCCTGAAAGTAACGATGTCCTTCCTTACATTTTCCCAAAGCACGGTACATGTCGGACAGGATGACAGGCGCGATAGGATAATACTTCACTTGCCCTTGGTTCAGATGCTCGTGGAAGAGAGTGTGTGCAAGCATTATTACCCGGGTGTTGATGTTGATGCTCGGGCCTTGGGGGAAAACCAAAAAACCATAGTTCCTAATAGCGCGATAATGAATGGTAAAGGTCTGATCTCGTCCCATTCTCTGAAAGTGACCCTGAAATCTTTGTTGTAATTCGTATAGAAGCTCGCATGCCCAAATCTGACATAAAGATCCATAAAAGAAACGCTACAACATTTGGCCCAATAGGCGCAATCGTTTCTTAATCCGAACCAGTTTATAATATCCTCTAGGGTAGGCTTGTTAGGGATTAGGATGTTTTCCTGTTTTCTCACTCTTCCTTCAAGCCCTGTACCGACTGTGTCTATTCCATCCCGAATTTCCTCAATTGTCGAGGTGATTTCCATGATTCCAAATCGAAACACCATTTTCTCGTTGTCCCAATAACCTGTGAGGACTTCAATCAACTCGGGCCACCCAACCATACTGATGAGTTCTGTTAAGGTTCCTATATATTTGTTGAGGGCCCTTTTGTGAACCACAGTGAGGTCGTTGTACCACATCTTGAGTAGAACCGGGGCTTCCACTACTATGTCGAATTTAGGAAATTGATCCATACTTACAAAATAAAGCACGGTTAAGATTCTCTCCCCCAAATAGGCAACAATTAGGTTTCCACACATACATCTTTCAAATGTCAAATAATATGATATATTGTTAGGTCGTGGACCTTAGACATGATTTTTGGCGATTTTACTAATGGACTTAAAACACCTTGGGTATTAAGCCGTCTTTGGTTAATGCTTAGGTTTGGATTTGGTTTCGCTCTACTCTAGGTTGACTAGAATTGGTTTTAAAATAATGGTTACCCGAGTCGGAAAAACAACGGGGTGAAGATTAATAAACAACGTTGGATGATCGCAAGTCAACTATTCGTTTATTACTTCCAAAGAATTCAACTTGTGTTTTATTTTGAACGACAGCCGTGGTAAGCCACGTAACCATATTTTCCTTAATGCAATCTATTTACCGTTTGGCGGAATCGGGTGCCATGAATGACACAATTAATATAAGATACGATAATTTAAACAAGTAAACAGTTAAACACATAGCCAAATAATTAATCTTAAGGTTAGAACCATTCAAATCCCCAGTGGAGTCGCCATTATGTTTTATTTAAAAATAGATTTTAGACTGGTTTAAGAATCGCCACTTAATATTTTAGAAAAATCAAGAAAACTACCATTTTCAAAAGAATAAAACAAGAATCTAATGAAAACTTAAAAAGGGTTCGGGGTTCTTATTAATATTCTAGGAAGGTTTTTAAAGCACCTAGAATATCCGCTAATGCGATTATCCGACAATTAATTTATTTGGCTAAAATAATTTAACTTGATTTGAATGGAACGATTGAACTATTTTATAGTTTGGAACTATTTTAAAAGGGAAAAGGGGGGTTATTTAAATACTATCTAAGTGAGCTATCTTGCAAAATTGTTTTTTTAAGTCTTGTTAAGAGATGACAGATTTAGTTAAATTGTGAAATCAAAATGGACGTCTTCGGGGATTTGAATTTTTCGACCTTAAGATTAAGTAACAGATATCGGCAAGTAAACAAACACAATAAAGCAAAAAGGAAAGAAATTTGGGCCCAAATCTAGTTTTCCTGTCCGCCTGGGCCAGAATTTGGGCCTAATTTCATTTTGGGCCTTAGGCCCACCTTGCACCTGTCCTAGACAATAATATTGGGCCTCTGTTCACAGTCTTAACAACTATGAAATAATGATAATTAAAATGCAAAGGGGCTTAGGCCCAAAAGTAACAAAATACAACTTTCAAAAAATGGGCTTTTTGGCCCAATTTCCTTGATCTTTTCGATTTGCAGCACTTTATTGTGTATACTTAATGTATACAATCTCCCTCAACCTGTACGCCTTTTCCCGGGACTCATTCTTCGATTTTTAAGAGGCAAGCTGACTTGAGATAAAGAATTGGGCCTCCGTGACCCAAGTGAAATGCGAGAATAAGGTCTGTAGGACCTGAACATATTTTACATACAAAGACGAATAAGATCATATTAGTAACGGGATCAGAAAATTCCAACATGTTTCTATGAAATAAAATGACCATTAAGATAACTAATAACTTAGCACGACAAAACCATAATAAAATATCAAGGACTAATCTAAACTTGGCAAATTTCTCGCCCCGATGAGAAGAAATGGACAAAAGCTATTTTGACTTTTGATACACATTCACAAATATTACTAACTTTTAAAAGAATAAATTATGTCACATGTGTCATTCAAACATAGCAATCAAAACTAAGGTGTAAACCAAACACTGTAGATACATATAATCATGCAAATTATGAACAAATTCTAATTAGCCCCGGTCCTTTCTCCATTTTCACGTATATATATCCTCAAATTAGCATGTAATCAAATGAACTATTAAGAGTGTACACACAATATAAACCAACAAAGCCACGGGAATTAATATTGGAATCGAAGAATCCTCATGTCAAACAATGAAAAGTTAACACCAGAGAGATCATGCTCCAAATAACCTTAATAGCTAAATCCTAACAAAAGGTTCAAATCTGGAAAATAAACAAAAAAAATTCAGATTTTTGTACCAACTCAACTAGCGAACATAAGCATTTTCGACTAGAATTTGAATAGTCGAAAGAAAAAAAAAAACTTGATTCAAAACCACACGAGGCAGTAAGACCACAAAGATATTCTATAAATGGGTAAAACTAGACTATGGTCATAATAATATGAAACACTGTAACTGTTTGGCTGAACTGGAAATCTAGGTCCATGAATGGCAACTTTAAATGGGGTCGAACTTAAATGCAGCCCATTGATGCTTGAACACAATATAAATGAAATAGCATGGATTTGACACCATTAAGCAGCGGTTCGAAAAGAGAAATAACGGACAAAACGCAAGTAGAATAGCGAGAAAACGCCAACATTAGATTCAAATCTACAAAACTTTGACTCGGCCAAATCATGGAATCAAATAGGAACATATGTATCACATCGAAAATAATCATCAACTCAATAGTAGGCAACACAAACAACCATGGAGTAAAAGTTTTTGAATCATAAAAAAAAATATCGTTTTGAAAATGGAAGAAGAAAGCAGGTCAGATTTACCAAGTTAGCGACTAAAAAAAAACAATATCACAGCTAGCAACCTCTAAAAAAAATAGAAAACACAAGAAGAATCAATATAGAAAAATGACTATTCGAACTTCGATACATTAATTCCTTGAATCATTTTTTTTTGCATATCAATCAACAGACGCCTTACAGAGGTTCTGAAAAGTGAATAACTAGCAAATCGATTCAAACACCTAGTGAGCGAGCAATAAGAACACCAACATCGATGTTATGGTAAACCAAGAGAAATTTCAGAAAAGGATCAGCCAAGATAAGCGATATTTTTTTTATGCAGTGAAGACACTTTGAAATGAAAAGAGAAGGCGCATGGAAAAATCAACTAACAGACCGGACACAATCACAGAACCACAAGTAAAAGCTGAGGACGAATTCGAATCGACGACCCAAACACATTACTGATTTACTATCAACAACAGTTCAAATATTCCTCAATCTTGATCAAACATTTTAGACAGTTGAAACCAAACCTCAACATGTTTAGAAACAAATGACAAGAAGAGAAATAGATGTTACCTTTTGGAGTGCAGTAGAATTGGGACGAAACAAGCTAGAATGGGCAGTGATTTCGCACCAAAGGAGGATCCGAGAACTTCAAAACTCAAGCCATGAATTAGAACGTCCAAACCGACTTCGAACAAAGACCCTTTCAAGAACTTCAGTCTAGAAGATTGTATTTGAATTTTCTCAAGTGTAAAAAATTAATTGCTCAAGAAACTCCCCTTTTCAACTTCCTAACTTAGTTCAAAAAATAAAAATCTAACTCCGAAATCTTTTTTCTTCTCCTTTCTTAACAGTGAATAAGAAAAGAATATTTATAGGGGATTATTAGGGTTCCTTCCGGAGGGAAAAGAGATGGGAAGCGGACAGAAAACGAGGGCCCAAATTCGAAATTCAAACTCCCCCAAATCTTTCACCATTTCGGGGGAGACACCTTTTCCCTGAAGTTTCGTCCCATTCTGGAAGAGGAAATGGGACAGACGCGTGCCTGCTTTGTGCTGCTACGTGTGTCGGCATATTTGGACTGCTGATGTACGTTTCTCTGGGTTTGCTGCGTCGTTGCTGAAGAAAAAGAAGAAGAAGAAACGTGGGTCTGGGGTCGGGTCTGGAAAAGGGTTGTGGGAATATTGTATTGTTGTTAATGGGTATTTGGTATGTTGGGCTAGGAATTTTTGATAAGTTGGACTACTGTACGTATTGTTGGTTGGAAAATAAAATGGAATGAGGAAAAACGGATAGATGGGCTGAGTAGATTGAAAATATGGGCTGCTGGAAATTAGAAGTAGGGTCCAAAACTTTAGTCTTTTGATATGGCCAAGTGAATTACTAATTGGTCAAATTGAATTGAAATTGGTCAATTGAGATTACAAACTTAACCAAATTGAATTTCATTTGCAAATTCGGCTAAAATCTAAATGAGATGAATTAACATTATTAATTTAGGAGCTTCTCAATCTTAACGAAATAAAATAATTAATTCAACTATAAACCAATTAATTTTTAAAGTTAACCACAATTTAAACTAAACTAATTTTAATATAATATTTAAAATAAAATCTTTTTGAGATGATTTTCAAATTTTCACGAAACTATACTAATTACATACAAAATTATATAAGACATATATACTATTTAAAAATTATAAAAAGGGACAAAACTACTTAAAATAATTTGAAAAGTATTTTGAATTGTATAAAGTCAATTATTTCAAATCGTATGGAATTTAAGAAACTCGATGATTAATTTACATCGGGGAGGATCGAAATTGGGTGTCAACACCAACATCAAACTTTCTATTACTAAAACATGAATCAAAAAAGATTGATTGCCCATCAAAAATAACTTGAAGTATTTTTCTCTTTTCTTCTTCAAACCTATCCAACAATACTTGATGATTCATACCTTCTTTATGGATTTATTGGATCTAGTTGAACTTTTTTAAATTTAAATGAGTTGGGTAGATTATATTTTCACTTGTAATCACATTCATCTTATTGAATTTTTTTTTGCTTATAATCAGTTCTAGTTTGATCAAACTTTTACTATTTTGATATAATATTTTTTCCATTTCTAAACATATCGTTCTTAAAATAAAATTCATAACTCCTTCTCCATTCCATTTTCGTTGTTTGCTCTGTCCCTTTTATAAATACTTTTTAATTTATAATTCTCATAAATAACTTTCATAACATAAAAGTCATTTTAACAGAAAAGCTAATTACTAATACTTTTTTTTTACCAAACTAATCACTATCAGTTTCAACGTACATTTCTATCCAATTTCTTTTTATCTATTTATAAAAATCCATTTCAACACTTAATAATGCTTTTTAGCACTAAATATTCTCTATATCTTACCAAATCTTTTTGGAAAAAAAAGAAGATAGAAAGTTTAATTAGGGAAACGTAGAAGACTTAAATACCTAAATCAAAGAATTTTCAAGAAAGGAAGGAAATATTGATACGAATAATCCAAATTTACATATATAGTCTATTGTTATAAAAGATACTAGAAGAGTAATAATATTCCAATTGGTCCTATAATTGGTTTATTGACAACAACACATGTGGATAAAAAGGAAAGAGTCAAATTCATCTTTTAATTTGTCCCAAAAAATCAGTTACACGCTTAAATTAATATGGTGATCTATTACACACCTCTATTACCAAAAAGAAGAAGACGGCTGCATGTGAATAAGAAGAGGTGTGGAGTGGGGGTGGAGGTTGGGGGTAGGGTGGTAGTAGAAAGAGGATTTTAATTTATTTTCTTTTACTTTATTTACTATCAAACATGCTCTCTTTTTTATGTTACGTCAGTTTTAGGGGGTAAAAAAATCATTTTTAAATAGTAAATGTGTGTAATAAATCGTCATGATAATTTAAACATGTAACTAACTTTTCGAGACAAATTCAAGAGTGAGTTTATGCCTTTTCCCGAATAAAAATGCAGCATATTGACTCGTTCTTCTTTCGGTGAGAAGTATATATGCTGGATTCTTCACTTATTGGTCTAGTCTAGTTTACTAAAATGAAGCTTCTCTAGACTTGAATACAGTGAACTTACATCCCTGTGGGAATAGTATTCTTTTTATTTTATTTTTTGTGTCTTAATGTGACTAGATATATAGAGTTTGACAAAGTACGATAAATTTTTTAATCTCGTAATTTTAAATTAAGGATGTATTTAATATATCAAAATGTCCTTTGAATTTTGAGGCTTTAAATGTTACATACATGTGAGTTATTGAAATTTAAAAGTTACTAAATATAAAAAATGACATTCTCCCTTTAATAAATTAAAATAGAATGGAAGAAAAAGAATTGTTCAGATGATAAGCATATTATCTATCTCTAATAATAAGGGTGTGAATTTTAATCACCTAGAAAGAAAAAAAAATAAAAGATGGGAGCTCCAAAAGAAAGATTTTAAGAAATAATTAAAGAGTAAGAAACAGAAATTAAAATAGCAAGAGTGACAAGGAAACAAGTGTTATAAAATATTATAGTGTGGATGTCCACTATACCAAGAAGTTATGTTCACCCATTATCTCCATTACTTTCCTCCATTATGAAGATAATCATAACATCCATAACCTCCAACTTTATAACCATTATCCTTGTAAACTTTCACTTCCAAAACCTCCTCCATTATATTCATGCTAATGTCATGTTTATGACTAACCTTTTGTATGCCTCTATGTTACACTATAAATAGAGGCATGAGGGTTCATATTGTATACACTTGAAGACTTGGAATAATAAGAAAAGCTCTCATCTCTTGTATCCATATTTCTATTGCTTTCGTCTTTTATATTTCTTGTCTTGTTTTGCTTTAGTTTTATAACACGTTATCAGCACGATTGTTCTACTATTAAAGGATTGAAGCAAAGTAAATATAAAGAAGGTAAAAATAGTTGTGTTTAATTTTTTCTCGAAAACAAGGTAAATTACTATATAATTTATTTCATATTTTACTTTTGATTATAAATCATTAGTTTTCTTACCATCTCAAAATTATATAAGTCCAGCAAGTTGCTTTTACTTTGAGCAAAATTTTAATTTGATCACTTATATATTTAAAGAGTAAAATTAGTTTTGTAAGTTAATAATTTGTAAAGAAATTGTTCTTTATGATCTTGTTTTATTAAAAGATAAGTCATTGAGTTATGTGGCATATATATATTGATTGGATTATCGTTATTGGTTACTTTTGTACCTCTTTATTTTTATTTATCTAAACATTTACTTGTTTAGTTATTAATATATTATTTGTACTAACAAAGCTTGTTTTGTGATTATTTTAAAATGGTTAGTAAATTATGATAATCTTCATAACAATATTGTGAGGGACTATTAAAATGTTTTAATTTATTTTTACTTGGACTTTTATTTGGTTCCAACATGTTGTTCTAATTAATTAGTTTTGTTCATTTTTATTCAATTTAATTCAAAATTCAGATTATATTTATGGTATTCAATATTTACTTTTTGGTAATGCATTTGGTTTATTAAGACATTGGTTGAGGGTAAGACGGTGAATTCAGGCTTCACACACCAAGTGGGTAAAATATCGAGTTAAAGTCTCGGTGCACCATAATAATAAGAAGTTGGGTTCAAGTCTCATTGATTTATGACCAAAGGCGTCTTTATATGGGTAAGACATTGGGTTTAAGTCCTAATGCACTATAGTGATGATATGATGATGACTAACATAAAGTTTTATACTTTTGACTGAAAGTCATGAAATTTACTCAATTAATTTGCTTCATTCTCTTATGTGAATGTGGTAGCAGTGCATAATATGTCTGAAAAATGACAAGTGGTTGAATGTATGAATATGGGTGTGGTAAAATGTTAATGGTCATCATTGTGGTAATTAAAAAGAACATTATGGGTTCTTAAGATGGTCCTTCAAATGTGAAAGTAATTTGGTCCATTAAAGTGGTATGAAAGGTTATTGGACACATTGTTTCTTAAGATGCTCCTTCAAATGTGATGGTAATTTTTATCCATCAAAGTGGTATGAGAAGTTATTGGGCACATTGTTGTTGGTGCAACCCAAATTTGAAAAGTTTTGTAAATCCTCCATCAAAATAAAGAAATACAAAGTCGTAGTACATTTGATACATTTGACCTCTTAAAGTGATGTTGAGGTGAGTCACATAAATTTGATAAATGTGAAAGCATGACAATGAGTTTCTATTAAAAACTTATGGAGCATTTTGATCAAATGGTTATGGTTCATTTCTTAAAGAAAATGTGACTTGTGTTCTTATGGATAAGAACATGTTTATGTATTGATGGATAAATGTCACATCTCACCTCTACGTGAGGTTTGAGAGATTGAAAAGAAATATTTTGACATAAACGGTCATTTAATCATATGTTTTAAGTACTACACAAATATTGTGGTATGTTAAATTATGAACTATTGAAGGACAAAAGAAAGAAAGAAATAATTATTTCCTATAAAGGTTGTGGCTATGACCAAAATAAATATTGTTGTGTGGTAACACAAATTTGTCATTGGTTGTCAAGAAATAAGTCCTGCATGTGATAATTTTAACCATGACAAGAATAATAATTTTCTCCTTGAGGGAGATGGTCACCATAAGAATGACATTGTGAAATTTGTGATAGTACACAAAATTAATTAAGAGTTTCGAAAGGGCTAATTTGTTACTATTCGGAGAAATGAAATTGTTCATAATATTGGGGTTGAAGTAAGTCTCAAAAGAAACTTTTTAAGTTTCGGAAGAAATGAAAAGAAAAATATATTATATTGAGACTATAAATTATGGGAAGATTTAATATCTTCAAATTACTACAACCAGAGTGGGTTATAAATATTTACGTATAAGATTATCCATATTTTTTCCGTTGTTTGTCGTATACAAATATGGGCATGATAATGAAATCACATGTAAAAGTAAACTAGAAGTTTACTAGAATAAATAGCAGTTGGCATAATCGGTTGGTCATTCCGATTCAAATGTGATGCAAAAGAAATTGAGAATTCATGTGACTATATGTTTGAAGAAATAAAAGATTCTTCAAGAATTCTCTTGTGTTGCTTGTTCTCATGATAAAATGATCATTGTACCAGCTAAGGTTGGGATTGTATCCCCTGAAATTATTTGGAACATATAAAAAGGGGAATATGGGCTCGTTCACCTGCCATGTGGACCGTTTACTATTATGATTTAATAGATGCATCTATGGTACGGTCACATGTGCATTTGTATCAACTTACAAATTGGTTTTTGTAAGGTGCTTGCTTAGATTGTTAAATTAAGAGCACAGTGCCAAACTATAAAATTATGTTGATAATAATGGTTGATTTAGCAGAAATTGTTTGCCTCCAATTATAGCTAGACCACTAATTATGAGAACAAATCTCTCAAATAAAATTTGGTATGAGATGAGTTTATTTAACATGTATGCATCAAGCCAACAAGGATCTCCCATCACAATTGGTTCAGGGTCAGGAACCAAATAATTTCCATCTAAAAATTTGATGTGTGAACAAATGATTTTATTGCTCCACCACGCACAAAGATGGATCCCCAAACAAGATTGAGGGTAAATGTTAGATTTCCTAATATTAGGGGGAGATATGTGTAGCAGCTGAAAATTATGTGTGGGTTGAATTACTTAGATCCTCGTTAAAAAAATGTGAACTTGAAGTTCAAGAGAGAATTCATTTACAAAATGTTACAAATAATTTGCCAGATGTATTTGCTGACCCAATATATTAATTAAGCTGCAAATGCTCCACTAAATAGTCCTCGAAGGACAGAATCTATGGTACATCAGAAGCGTGATAGACCAATCGATTCCAAACGTAAAACTCCTTGAGGTAAGAGAAGAGCAAATTATCAAAATGGTCATTGATAATGAGGTAAGTGCTTTGAAAGAGCACTATGACATAACACTTCATAAAACCTTGGCAAAGGTTCAGGTACCTGAAAATGATTAAAAAAAAATGAAGAGATATTGGTAAGTTATGTAGTATTGGAATCGATAACAAACTGACCGTCGACGGTATCTTTGATATGAAGTAGCACTAAATACTATAAATGGTTACGAGGATCTTAAATTCGAATATGTCATATAGTGTGGACAGATAAATGATTGGCACTATTCAAGTATATTTTGTTTCACTTAGAAAAATGATGTTTTTGATCTTATAGTTCATTGATCAAAATATAATGTCAGTGTGGTACAAATGAATCATTGTGCGAAAGTATAACCGTAAGATATAAACTGCGGTTTGTGCCTCGGGGCATAAAGAGTTTTTGCAAAAATTTTGACATTATTAAATGGAGATTTATTCTCCAGTGATGGATGCAATAAGACTTGTTTCAGTCTGGCAATAGATGAAATACTTGAATATGTATAATGAATGATTATTATGCCCAACTAGACGATGACAGTTATATGAAAATCCTTGAAGGAATTAAAAGATCTTAAAGCAATTCCATTGAGTACCCAATGATTTTGAGACTGCTTAACACAGATAAAGAATCTTTTTGATCTCAAGAAAATGATTTAAAATGCCATGTATTAGTGCAATTGGTGCACTTACAGATTGTTGGTTATGCAAATGCTAGAAGATTATTTGATATACATAACGAAAGTTATGTGAAAGGATTGTCATATTATCATTCAAGTTATGACAAGAAACTAACAAAGCAAGTGACTCAACACATAGAAGATGTGTGATTTTCTTTCACAAAAAGAGACGAGCTTCAATGAAATTGAAATGATCAATCCCCGAGTCAGAAATTATTTGATTATGTAGATACATAATATTTATTTGATCTGCATAAAGCTTAATTGCAAATGGACTATTTATTTACATATGGAGACACAACAATATCTTGGAAATTCAAAGAATCACATTAGTAACCACTTCTTCAAATCATGCAGATATACTATTGATCTATGAATTAAGTCGGGAGTGTGTTTGATTGGAATCATGATCTATCATATTTAGAAAATATGTGATTTTCTTTTGAAAAGGATATTTCAACCACCATATACGAAAATAATATATTGTTCAATTGAAGGGAGGATACAATCAAAGGAGATCGGACAAAGCATATTTCACCAAAAGTCTTTTTCACACATGCTTTTCAACAAAATGGTGAGATTGACCTTCAAAGACTCATTCAAGTGATAATCTTGTAGACTTATTCACTAAGGATTGCCAACATCACTATTTGAGAAGTTGTGATATAAGATTGGACTGCATCGTCTCCGAGATATCAAGTAAAAATTTCATCGGGGGGAGAAAAATACGCATTGTACTCTTTTCCTTAATCATGATTTTATCCCAATTGGGTTTTCCTGGTAAGGTTTGTAATGAGGCAACATTCAAAGCGTATTAAAAGATATGTGTACTCTTTTTCCTTCACTATGATTTTTTCCCACAGGGTTTTTTCCTAGTAAGGTTTTAACGCGACATATTATCTATGGACATCTAAGGAGGAGTGTTATAAAATATTGTAGTGTGGATGTCCACTACACCAAGAAGTTATGTTCACCATTATCTCCATTACTTTCCTCCATTATGAAGATAACCATAACATCAATAACCTCCAACTTTATAACCATTATCCTTGTAACCTTTCACTTCCATAACCTCCTCCATTATATTCATGTTAATGTCATGTTTATGACTAACCTTTTATTTGCCTTTATGTTACACTATAAATAGAGGCATGAGAGTTCATATTGTATACACTTGAAGACTTGGAATAATAAGTAAAGCTCTCATCTCTCGTATCCCTATTTCTATTGCTTTCGTCTTTTATATTTCTTGTCTTATTTTGCTTTAGTTTTATAACAAGTCTTTTGAATAATTACTCCCTCTGTTTATTTTTGTTTGTTTACTTTGAACAATTCACATCTTATATTAATTGATATTTAATATAATATTTTAAAATATAATTTGACGAATAAGTAACTAAAGCTAAAGGTAAAAGAATATGAATAACAAATAATTATGTTTATTTAATGTGTTATTGTCATGACCCAGACCGTCGTGATTGGCACCCACACTAACTCTCCGGTGGGAGAACCACTACTACAGCTCAACCAAGCAACTAAACCAAAAACTAAGGCATTTAAGTATATGAAAGCAGAAACAATAGCTAAAAACTGAAGTTCCCATAAACTTCAACAAAAGACTTAACAACTAACAATGCGGAAGAATTAACCTAGAACCTAAAAGTAAATGTACCAAAACATCTAACAATGAACCAAGTCTAAACAAGAAGGGATACAACCTCATACTAATGAACTTACTAAACCAAATGTCTAAGTCCGGAAATGGTGGACATAGATGAAAGAGAATTTCATGGCAGCCTGGAAGAATTGGCTCACCCTTGAATTCGAAGTGACGATCACTGATCTCCTATGCGAGGTCTGTCAGTAGCCGCTTGAAGATGCCTTGTACTAAACAAAAATAAGAGCAAGTGTAGTATCAGTACACAACCACAGTGTACTGGTAGGATCACGCGGTTATCCCACTAAGTGCAACATAAGCAAGTCAAGACAACATTATAATCACATGCATATATATCAACATATACAATATAATCAACATTTACGAACAACGAACAACTTCACATTTTATATCAAATTATTGGTCCTCTCATGGAACTCAAATCCAAATAGTTAGCATACCAGATCTCATAGTTACGCCAGAACTTGGCAACCGATCCAAGTTAATTATACCGGAACGTGGCAACCAATTCATTCAACACACCACAATCACAATCACTATATCATCAAGATCATACATTTAAGTCATGATTTTATGGCAATCATCATTCATCTATCTCATTTACAACAATTGTGATCAACATTGTAACATTCATACATATACAAGTATTATAATGAAGCAAGAATAAGCATACATCACACAATCATAGAATCACAACCATCACCTACCTCGAAACAAGCTTGAAACCCTAAGAAACTTGATCCTTCCCTTTCCGGATTCGTTCCGCTTGTTCTTGGTCTACAAATAATCAATATAATACGGGAATCAATAAACAATCACTAATTACCCGAATCTATAACAATTCTATGAACTCTAGATAATACCCATGATCCCAATTATCCAATTTAGGGTTGTTTCCACCATAGAATCTATAAAAAAACTCTCCCCCATCAATATTCACCCATTCTATTACATTATATGAATCAAAAAACGGATTTGGGGAGTGAAAAGCTTACATTTAGCCTCAAGAATGGTGAAAAATGAGTAGGAGTCTCCTGGGGTTCGTTTCTTAGATCTAAAAGTCAAAAAGTGCATAGTGAGGTCGTTTAGGGGTTTGTTAACGACTTAATTCGCGTCGAGCCCGCCACAACGGTCGTCACCCCACTGTAGCGGCAAAAAGCGGCGCCAATGCGAGTTACGCAAGACAGAGAGCTAATTCAAGAATTCCAAAATTCTCATTTCACAACACACCTCTAACCAACGACGCTCAGAAAACACCCTTTACACCAAGATCGATTCCGGGAGTTCTACTCACCCGAATTCAATTCCGTAAAGTCGTACGGATTCTTTAACGAGTTATCTAACTACTCATGTAATTAAAATCATAAATGATTCACCCGATTGTTACTAGATTTCCCAACACCTCAAAGACTCCAATTTCGTCCAAATCTGAACAAGGTTGGGAAAATCCAAATACTACGAAAAAGTTTTCTGGCCCCAAATTTTCCCCGTTGGCATTTCTATAACGACGGTAATAGGTCGTTACAGTTATTAATGGCAAGTAAAAATAAAAAAATTATTTCTAAAATAGTGAAGTAAACAAGAATGAAGAAAATACAATATTTGAAAAAACTCAAAAAGGTTTTGACAGCAGTGGTGTACGCAAGATTTTTTGCAAGAAGTGTCACACAGACACACACACACACACACATATATATATGGATCTCAATTTATGTAATGTATAGTGTCCTTAAATATTTGTCAAATAAGAAACTATGTCATCTTTTATGAGACTGAGTAACAGAAAAAATATGTCTTATAAATTAGTACAAGAGAATAATATATTTATGCAGGTAAGTAATTAGTATATATATATAGGCATAATACATAAACATGACCCTTAACTTGGATTCAATGGACAACTATGACCTTCAACTTTGAGTGTGCACAAGTAGACACTTAAACTTGTATAAAATTGAACAAGTAGACACATGTGTCCTACATGGCATAATACACATAGGATGCCACGTAGAACACAAAATAGCCATGTAAGGTGCCATGTAGGAAGAATATGTCTATTTGTTCAATTTCATACAAGTTTAAGTGCCTACTTGTGCACATCCAAAATTAAAGGTCATAGTTGTCAGCTGACGCCAAGTTAAGGGTCATGTTTATGTGTTATGTCATAGATATATATGTATACATAATATATAAGATTATAGAGATACATATACAAGGAGTGCTTTTATTACAATTGAGAATACAACACATACATACATATAACCATGGTTTTGCTACAAATTATACCAAGAGAAAAACCATGACTTACATGCGTAGGTAGCCTGATTAACTAGTATTTTCTATATATATAAGCAGCACTAACTAGCTAGTAAGCCATGCGCATTTGGCGTTTGTTAGAATAATTGGCAAGATATATACCATCATGCAACTGAGCTGCCTCATAGCTATTTAAAGCCACCGGTGGTGTTGGAGTAGTGATCATAGCTTCTCTTCTAGTCGAGGGAATATTTATCTCGAAAACAGGAGATCCCGGTGAAATATTGTAGCGATAGTTGCAGCTCTGCTGTGACACACAGAATGTGGTATTGATGCCGGCTGCCATATTGTGGGGCACGGTGGTGGGAGGTCTATTGATCCTCTTTTTACCAAAGTATTCATCAATTAGAGCAAAGCCTTCCGAGCCTATTTGGGCAAGATCTCTTTGTCGTGCCATTTTGATACTTTTTTTTCCTGTTTTGGGAAGAGAAGAAGTGTAGATGTTTATGAAGAAACTTTGTGGTGATGTTTATTAAGGACAATGTCCTTTATATACAAGGCTGGCCAAGACTCATTGTAGATTTTTCTCTTATAAAATTGCACTTTTGGTCCTTCAATTTTAGGATAAAGCGTATTAGTTCCATTTACTTTAGCTGAATAATTCAATAGCACGCTTTCTCAAACCAAAAAGATATAGGAAAGGAATTTTTCAAAATAAAGAAGAAAGTTAAGCAAAGGAGATGGTATAACCATATAATACAAGGACCAAACTGTAAATTCTTATCATAGGAGATTCTGCTTAGACAAGTGTTTGATCACTCTTCTCCAGGAAAAAGCAAAACAATTGAAGACCTAAACTAAATAATAAAGGAAAGGAGAAAAATGAACATTATTGTGATCAATTATTAGGAGATTAATGAGAGGACTATATTGTTTGTGATGTCTATTGTTAGAAAAGATGCGAGAGAGATTTAGCTAGCATTTGATCATAGATTATATTTTTGATAAGTTCTTTTTGGATGAAATTTCATCATGTGCTTAGCTATAGATTTTGAAAGAAATAATTTGACTTTTTTTAAAATGTGATTTAAAAACTACTAAAATATCCAAAAGTTTGAATTATTATTTTATAATGAACATTTTCCGGTGAAAAGTATAACAACAAACACAATTAATATGAATCTGAAAAAGAAAAAAAAAGAGTAATAAAATAGAAAGAAAATACCATTCATTTGGATACTAGAAACTACTATTACTACTTATAATTGGAAGTGAATTTGTAGAGCAAGTTTGAATAAAAATTATATAATACATATATATATATATATAACTGTATAAATTTTATACAGGAACTAAGACTAAGATTTAGTCCAAAAACTATAAGTAGATATTTTTATAAAATATAAATATTTAAGCTAATTATTAAATTTTAAAAAATTCCCAAATACTCATAAAATTTAGCTCAAATACCCTTTTTCTAGTATTTAAAAATTTGAAATGTTTGTTAAACTTTTTTTATGAAATAACAAATTATATGGAGAAATGGCATATATTCCATTGAGGAGAAAATTGAGTCCGAAACCAAAAGGGCAACAAATTTTTTCGAAAATTCCAAAAGGGCAACTCAATTAATTATGAACCAAAAGGGCAACAATTTTTAATGCCGTGTAAATCAGGTTTTCTAAAACGAGGCTCATATTCCAATGAGCCTTACAAGGCTCAAATTCCGATGAGCCTTGTAAGGCTCAGCTGCCAATGAGCCTTACAAGGCTCAGCAGCCAATGAGCCTTGCAGGCTGTTATTTTAAAAAAAAATATTCTCGTTTTATTTTCTAGTTTGTTAAAAGTCTAATAATAATAATAATACATAGTTGTTGATATGATGCATAAAGATAGTTTAGATTTTATTGCTAGCCATTACTTTGTGGCTTTTAAAACGAACTAAACCCAATAGTTTAGACTTTATTTACTACTTAGTTGATATTATTTTTTCTTCAACTTTTTTTATGTAAAATTATAATTTGGTTTATTCACTTGCAGAATGATAAAATTTAGCCTTCTTTAGTCATACTTTATTTTGGTGGAAATGCCCTATTGATGAATATGTTGAAAACATGAGAAAAATTATACTTCATATCAAGGTAAAAAAAACAATATACTCTTTAAATAATTTATAGTAAACATGAACCATGCATATATGTTAGAGTTCGAAAACTTCAATTTTATATAGATAATTTGTAAAAAATTGATAGAACATATAAGGGACATGATAGAAAATATAAAAGATAACACTTCTCATTTGTAAAAAATTGATAGAACATATAAGGGACATGATAGAAAATATAAAAGACAATACTTCTAGAGATTTTATCGTTTGTTTACTATAAATTATTTAAAGAGTATATTTTTTTTTTTTACCTTGATATGAAGTATAATTTTTCTCATGTTTTCAACATATTCATCAATAGGGCATTTCCACCAAAATAAAGTATGACTGAATTTTATCATTCTGCAAGTGAATAAACCAAATTATACTTTCACATAAAAAAAGTTGAAAAAAAAATTCAACTAAGTAGTAAATAAGGTCTAAACTATTGGGTTTAGTTCGTTTGAAAAGCCACAAAGTAATGGATAGGAATAAGGTCTAAACTATCTTTATGCATCATATCAACAACTATGTATTATTATTATTATTAGACTTTTAACAAACAAGAAAATAAAATGAGAATGTTTTTTTTTTTTAAATAACAGCCTTAGGCTCATTGGCGGCTGAGCCTTGTTAGGCTCATTGGCGGCTGAGCCTTGTTAGGCTCATTGGCGGCTGAGCCTTACAAGGCTCATCGGAATTTGAGCCTTGTAAGGCTCATTGGAATTTGAGCCTCGTTTTAGCAAACCTAATTTACACGGTGTTAAAAATTATTGCCCTTTTGGTTTCATAATTAATTGAGTTGCCCTTTTGGAATTTTCAAGAAAATTTGTTGCCCTTTCGGTTTCAGATTCGGAGATAATTGGTGACCTTGTGAGTGTAAAACTCCCATTGAATATGAAGGTATTTTTGAACAGGTCATGCAGATCAAAAATACCTTCATAGTCAATGGGAATATACTGTTTGGTAAAAATTCCAAAAACAGATGCGGATAGAAGGATGCAACATTGACGGTCATCTTCTTCTTTCGGTGGAAGCATCTAAGTTTAAACAAACTTTAAATAAATTAACCATGTTGTGTAAGTGGACAGTTTAACAAACCCTTACCACTTCATTTATGAACATATATAATATGTATGGAATAAAATAAAGTTTGATTTAATTTATAAGAATATTTTGGTTCAAGAAATTGGAGGATATCTTTGGAAAAATCCACCATGAATATTCCTTGTTTTACTTAATTATATGAAATTCCAAGATGAACTTTCTTATCTCTAATCTACTACTATACATTATCTTGGTTGTGGGTGGATATATCCATATGTAGAAGTAGGATCGTTCACGATTTGGTGAAAAATCAAATCAAATTAAAAATCGTCTAAAATTGATTTAAAATATGATAATTTGTTAGGTTTGATTTTAAATTTTAAAAATAAATAATATTTGGTTTGATTTTGATCGATTTTATTAAAAATAATCAAACCAAGGTGATAAATCATACACCTAAAATTTTAAATTATTTATATATTTGCTATTAGTTTTTCATAAATAATTATAGGGATAATTTCAGAGACCTCCCTCCAGGTTTCGCTCTATAACACTCACCTCCCTTGTGGTTTACTATATTACGTCTACCTTCCTTATTTTCATTTTCTTGTAACCATTCTTTAAACCTATTTAAAATAAATACAAATTAATTTAGATTTGACAATTTTACCCTTCTATATATTAATTTCTTCATATTAATAAATATTATATTAAAAAAAATAACTCATTTAACAAATACTTTAAAAATAAATCAGCAAAATAAATTTTCTTAAGAATTAAAAGTCCTCTTCTCTTCAAACTTCCAATTTATCAGTTTTGTTCAATTTTTCTCCATTCTTCTTCGCAAGAGTCAGCCATCTTCCCCGCAAAAGAAAGCAAATTAGGTATTCTTCTTCAAATCTCATATCATTGCTAATGCAGACTAAGTATTCTTATTTTGTGTATTTTGATTCTACATCACATATAAAATACTCCTTTTGTCTACTGAATAATTATGTTTTTCATCCTAAGTATTTAGTTTAGGTCTTATGGTTTGATGTGATCTAAAAATCGAATATAGTTAATATTTGGTGAAAATGATGGGTCAGCTTGAATGAAGACTTTGATCTTTGTTTAATAAACAAATATATATATATGAGTCAAATCTAAATTAATTTATATTTATTTTAAATAGGTTTAAATAAAGAATGGTTACAAGAAATTGAAAATAAGGGAGGTAAACGTAATATCGTAAACCACAGGGGAGGTGAGTGTTATAGAGCGAAACTTGGAGGGAGGTCTTTGAAATTATCCCATAATTATAAATATTTAATACCTTTTAAATTTTAATCTTTATTTTGATTTTAATCTACTTATTTTACACATATGGTAAAGCCCATATCTCTTAAAAATATGCCAAAGATGAAACACTTTTGAGCTATTGTTTTCTAGTTGTCATTATTTTTAGGGATAATGTACAAGTACCCTCTAGAGTATGATCGAAATTCTAAATTACAGTTCTATTACCCTTTACCATATCAACTACCACGCCCAATATACTTGGGAAGATAAAACTAATTGACATACCTAACATACCTAAACTTAATTAGGGTTATTTTACTCCTCGAAACTCATTTTTTTCGTATTTTTGTGTACCTTTTGTGCTGATGTGGTACCTTCAACCACCCAAGTTAGCTATGTTTGTACACACTCGTTTGCCACGTGTGTAAATATATATATATATATATATATATATATATATATTTTTATTTTTTTTATATAAAAAAAATATTCTTATTTTCTTTATCTTGTTTTAAAATTAAATTAATACAAATATTTTTTTGCCTTGTATCTAAACTTTTTTTCTAACCTTCATTCATTGTTTTTACTCTTTTATTTTTCTATTGATTTTATTTACTCCTTTTATTTTCTTTGTCTTTCCTTTTGATTTGATTTCAAATTTAATTTCAATTATCTTGTATTTAATAATAATTTAATATCAAACGGATATCAAAATAAGTGAAGAAAATAAAATAAAACATGATAAAATTAAAACGTTAAAATTAAAGGACACTTTTTTTTAAATACAAATAATATTTTTAAAAATAATTAAAAGTGAAGATATAAGAAATTAATGAAAGAAAAAAATAAAATGTTTAAAGTGAGAAAGAAATGCAAATAATTAATATATATAAATTTTAATATCAATAAATATGTGTACTAACTAATTATAAAGTTATCAGTATAAAAATGACATGTGTCCAATTTGTTCATTCATCACTTGTCTTCAAGAAAGTGTGCGCAGTCTCTACGCCACGTCAACATTTATGATGTATTTATTCCATTTTAAATTAGTTTAGGAGGGTAATAAGACCATAGTTAAGTTTATGTGTGTCTCTGATATTTCGATCATAGTATAGGAATACTTGTGCCTTATAAAAAAAATATGAAAGTTGAGTTAGGGATAGAATAATTTATTAAATAACCATGTAATACAAGGACCAAAAACTGAAAAAATTTCCAAAGAAAATCATAGAGCAGACCTCTTGGTACGTTTTCCACATTTATGAAGAATCTATCTACATAAGTTTTGGTCTTTCTTTACAACCTCAGGGAAACGTAGAAGACTTAAATACCTAAATCAAAGAATTTCCAAGAAAGGAAGAAATAATTGATACGAATAACATGCTGAGAGTGAGATTCGAACTCAAGCTCAGCCTAAAACAACTTTAAGCACCCACCATGAGCCATTAGACCAATCAATCCAATTATTTATTGGGTGCTCCATGTTAATTTTATACCAATGCTTTTTAATTTCTGCATAGATATATATAGTCCGATACAAAATTAATGGATACTCCAGCACCCGGCGAACTCAAGGTGGGTCCACTCCTGGTCAATAAGCCAAATTTACGTGAGATATATATAGTCTATTGTTATAAAAGACGATAGAAGAATAATAATATTCAAATTATTGGTTCTATAATTGGTGTATTGACAACAACATATGTGGATAAAAAATGCAGCATATTGATTTGTTCTTCACTTATTGGTCTAGTTTACTAAAATGAACTTTCTTTAGAATTCAATTCAGTGAACTTACTCCCTTGTGGGAACTGCATGTGCTAGGAATTGTATTTCTTCCATTTTATTTTGTGCGTCTTAAGTTGACTAGACATATAAACTTTAAAAGAGTACGATAAAATTTTCTAATTTTATTGTTTTAAATTCAAAATATATTTAATATATCAAAATATTTTTCGAATGTTGAGGCTTCAAATATGACATGCATGTCAGCTATTAAAAAGTTACTAAATATAAAAAAAAATGACGTTCTCCTTGTAATGTATTAAAACAGAAAGGACAAGAAAGAATTGTTTAGATAATAAACATTATCTATTTCTATTAAGGAGGGTGTGGATTTGAAACACCAAGAAAGAAAAATTAAAAAATGAGAGCTCCAAAGAAAGATTTAAAAATAAATAAATTAAAAGTAAGAAACAGATATTAAAATAGCAAGAGTGACAAGGAAACAAGTCTTTTGTATAATTACCCCTCTTTTCATTTTTATTTGTTTACATAGTGATATGATTTTTATGTTAATAGTATTACATAGTGATATGCAATCATGAGATGAAATCAGCATTTGGACATGCAACTAATTTTATAATTATAAAATTTATCCATATTTTTTTTTATAATTATACCGTCCGACTCATTATTTTTTAATTATGAAATTTATCATTTTATTACATACGACGAAGAACTCTAAACCATAGGTGTGTGTGGGTTTAAGACCGAATTCGGTCAATTTTTTTTATTGATTTTTGGATGTATTTTTAGTAGTGAGAATCAAATCAACATAAAACCAATTTCTTTATTAAGATATTGAAATACCGTAAAGATGAATGAGAAAATGAAGTGAATAAGAACATATATTTATTATTTAAGAAATTTACGGTTTTATGTCAAATAGACGTGATTATTTACTTATAATTTTTTTAAAAATATTTCTTCATGTGACAAACTAATTAAAAAAATTGTAGTTCACCCATTTATGAGCAAATCACTTAAAATATTTTGAATTGGGCATTGTGCACTGGAAGTAGACAGAATTGCTCATTTTTAAATAAAGTGTCCATTTTAATCTGTATTTATAGAAATAATTCCTTTTGATATGTGGTCTTCAAAAACTATCTATTTTGGAGCCGGACTTTTTTATTAGCAACCGTCTAAACTTTGATCTAGTTGTTCATTGGCAAGGGCCTATACTTTTGTCCAATGGTTCAATCTGCGTGAGTAGTCAGTTGGTATTTTACCAAACTAGTATACATGCCCGCGCGTTGCGCGGATAATATAAAGAATTATTAATCATATATATAATAATGACCTATTTCAATATATATCATTTCTCATTTTTTTAATCAAAAACTTTTTTTGTTATCTATTTCTTAAACGCAATATAATTAAATCTCCATGAAATTGAAGAAGAAATCACGTGATCATTTGATAGCTTGTACAATATACTTGCTTTTGTTTATTACTACATTATTAACTACTTAATATCATGACATTATTGACTAAATTTTGATTATACATATATTCCTCCTAAAATATTAACAACTAATTTTTCTTTAATTAAATCTGTTATTTAAAAAAATAAAAAACACAAATCTCCTGTAATTTTTTTAACTGTCATTGTTAAAAATTAGTTTTTTGTTTTCTTTACATTACATTTACATCACCCTATT